>CAAKMY010052126.1:0-19378 GCA_901111285.1 Corrigiola litoralis
TCATCTGGTACCGTTTAACAAAAAATAATGTTTTAAAGGTCTCTTTGGGCAAAAAGTTTTTATAAAGGTCCCAGGTCGCAAAAAACGTTTTATAAAGGTCCCTCTCAACAAAAAACCCTTACATAAATAACTGGTATGGAACAAAAGTTTTTGCAATGCCCAAGATGATTAATCAGTCATCCCAAAAGTAAATCTACAACTACAATGAAGCATTTAACAGAATATGCAACAATACATTTGCTTCAAAACAGCTGAATAGGGAGTTGAAATACAACATACAAGATCACCACCAACAACATCAATGTCAGTGTAGTCACGAGTCTTCGTATAATACTTCAAGTCAGCTTTCTGGCAAATAGCAACCTTACTTGGTAAATCTAGCTCCTTCACCAGATAAGTTGTACCCTGATTCATGTAGACTGCACCTTCATACACCTGAGTGATTATATAGACATGAGAGGCAGTAATTGCTCAATTAAAATCACTACAAATGGCCAGGCAGCAGGCACATCAAACAAAGCCTACAGCAGCACTGGAAAGATCCATGTCAGGGCAATCATATAAAACAAGGTATTATTCATTGTTAGCCTGCCACTGCATTTGTTTTCTATAATTTCTAAAGAATAAGCACTAAAAGTATAATAGAATAAAGCTGGTGTTTTACCTGGAAAAATGCCTTGCTTTCTTCAATCTCTTCAATAACCTCATCGGTTTGCTTATCAATCACTTTGTATTTCTCGGACTCAATTGCACGAATACTGATTGCACGTGAAGGCGATTTCTGGTCAGAAAATAAAAGACGGTTAAATGTAATTAAACAAAGTGAGGCTATGCATCTAAATATGCTACCAGGATAGAATGGAATATAAAAAGATATCCATATTAGATACAACCAGGAAATAAAATAATTTTCTATTCAGGAAACTTCTCCCAAAACTGTGTTCCTCATAATTAATATTGGGTTTCAGGTTTCCAACTTTCTATTCCAAGTATTCTACCTAGAATACACTCGGACACAAGTCTTGGTTCTTCTCTAGGAAAGACTAAGCTCCACTTCGTTTGCCCATAAAGTTCCTGACCACGTTCATCAACGTCCTTGCTGCTAAAGATGCCTAAACCAAGCTGTTGTGGTAATGTTTTCTGTGATTCCAAGTAAATCAACACCCCAAAATTCTATGTTTCCCAAGGAAAACCCAACTATGTAGGAGATATCAATTTATGTTTTTGCATTCAACTGAATTGTTAGTAATTATCAGTCTGCCCCTAGCCCAATGTGGAGTACATGTTTGTTGTGAGAACTTGCTCCAATAAAAAAAAGGTGGATTCAAAGAATAGCTTTTATTTAACGAGACTCATCCACAAAAGAAAGAGGCACTAGTACAGACGAGGGACAAGATTTGTGATTTTGAGGGAGAAGGGCGGGCATCTTTGTACCAATGCCCAAGAAACATACCTCTACCCCGATGTAGCTCCATATTCTATTTGAAGGATCTCGGGAGAGATCACAAGAAAGATTTCCCATGCTTTCAAGAGCTGTGATAGCATTGATCAAGCCAGAACCAAAATATTTTCGATCATGCACCAAACTTAATGGATGCTCTGTAGCAGCACAGCTAAGGTGCTGCTGAAGAACCTGCAAAAAGAAAACAAAACAAAAGAGTTACATCGTGAAGTTTGACATGTTGAAACAAAATTACTAGCTATACTCCTGACAACCGTTGCATTTCAAAAATATAAAATTATAGATACCATTGGATTTTGAGCATCTACGTGACAGCACTCTATAGGGCTGCCGAATAGTTTTGATGGTGACTTCATAAAATATTGATCAAGAGGTCCTTCAAATGCAACATACACAGCAAGTGATGGCTTTCCCCTTCTTCCGGACCTACCAGCCTGCTGCCATAAGCTGAACAAAAAACAAAACAGTTGACTGGAAGACAAACACGAAAGAAAGGCAGGTAAGATATCACAAAAAGAAAGACATCATTTACCTAGCAACGCTGCCAGGAAAACCTAGATGCAGAGTCGCATCTATGTGTCCAACGTCAATACCCAACTCAAGAGCATTAGTAGCAGCAATTCCACAAAGCTTTCCACTAAAAAATTCACTCTCTATTCTCCTCCTATCCTGCTTCATCACAAGGCCAGGCGTAAGAGAAGTATTTGTCAATAAGATTGGACAGACTCACACAAGAGCATACAGAGAGGACATGGATCTAATTCCTCACTCAGGCAGATACTTATATACTTGTATGGCTTACAAATCATATTCCTTTGCCAGGAGCAGGGAAAGCAAGGTTTGCGTAAAAACATAAAAAATTATTTCTGCTTTGCTGGCATGGAAGGACAATATAAAAACAACCATTCTTACGACAATAGTAATTATGAAATTACTGGAGTCATTGTTGGTGACTACTGCCACAAGCCCACTACTTCATCATCTTAAAAATGTTACTATCTTTCGAGAAAGTAGCAATTGGAAAACTAAGATTCAGGGAAGAACTGCCCAGCCATTAACCTTATGCCCAAACAAGACAAAAAGATTATCCTTTCCAACAACTTTGATTATATTGTCCCTTCAAATGGTGGATTTATGATAAGGACATCACCTTAGATGTGGTTATTTGACATCAAAGAAAACTAAATGTAACTAAGAGATTATCATGATCAAGCCGAACTGGTCTAAATGGAGTATCATATTCAAATTCCACCCCAAATTTTTCCGTCTCCAGGTTTGAAGGATCTCTTAAGGTCAAAGGTGGTTGGATCTAAGCATCAGCGTATGGCAAAATCTTGTCAAACTAAACTTGTCTAGAGGCAACAGAGAGCAAAATTGTAACTGTAAGCATACCAACCTCAGCAACATAGCCAGCACGATAAGCACAAATGGAATTCACGAGTTGAGGTGCTGTATCTTGAAGAATCTCACGTCTGACAGAGAAATGAAATTGAAAGTTTGAAACCAACAGCTCCATCAGATTCAAATGGACTGACATCAGGATTCATAATGTTAAAATCGTACGAAAAGACAAAAGCATATATTGAGAGCAAAGGAGAGCCTGTCCCCATAAAGTAGGGCCTTTGAAAATATCTATCTTCGTAGCTCCTACTTGCATACGCAGCTATGAAAAACTCCAGTGATGACTGAAGTCCAAATACAACAGATATTTCAGTTTTCTTGGTTCCTGTTTTTGCAGAGGGGGAAAGGGGAGGGGGAGGTTACAGGACATAGAGCAGATAAATAAACACAGAAGTATATGCAAATTAGATTTACATACGTGTAAGATAAGACAAGTTCACAAAGTTTGCGTGTCTTGCAGAAAGCGATACTGCGTAGTCCATGCTGCACCATTTCAGCAAGAAGGCACGAAACCTCTAGGATAGGGCTGCCATAGGAGAAGACACTTATCAAATTCAAGTGGTATACAAATTGCAACATCTGATTAAACTGATAGAAAATATTGTTTGGCAAGTCCATTTGAAGAGCAATTTCCAGGATCAGTGAGGACTACATAACTCAATGCACAATATGTGGGAGAATATGGTCACCAGATATATAACACCAGCTAATCATGATCTTTTAATCAGTTTAAAAATTCCAGATTCGGTTGAAAGAAAGTAACCAATTTAATTCTTAGATGAGATTTTTTGATCATCAAATGCATATTTGCATGTTGTTACATTGAATTCAGAGCCATGAACATTATTTCTTGACTACAGCAGGGCACAAAGGCTATAATTATTAAAGTTCAGGGGTGTAATGGAAGCAAACTCTGGTGCTTTTCTACACTTAGCAATTTGAAGCTGAAGAGGCAATGTGAATCAGCCTTATCTTCCAACAAACCAAACAGCATAGACACATGTGTTTATCAATCAAAAACAGTAATAGAGAGCTACTGAACACCTTAGACATATGTGACTGGTGATCAGTATAGGAATGTGCTAGAAAGTAGATTGATCAGCATGATTTATATAGCAGTGTGTAGAGCTTCAGGTAACTATCGAAGGAACCTGGAAATGGATATTGAGAAAAGATAATTGAAAGCTATATATAAAAAAATATTGTCAGGCTTGACAAGCAAGAACTGCATGCACGGCCACAACACACCCATAACATCTTGACCATCAAACCTCCACCCCTACTCCTTGTAAAAATAAGGAGCCAGATTATCGTCTAGTTGATATACTATCTAAAGCTTCAATCCTAGAATCTAAATTGCAGGATGGGATGGATTTTACCTTGAGCGCCTTGTGATGACAGTTTTCTTCCTTGTGCCAGCCTGTGGCACCTGAAATTCAGCAGAAACACAATTAACAGCACAACATAAAGTTTTCGTACTAATAAAAAGTCTCACAGAACCATAAAGCACCCACATTTATTTGACATAAAGGTGGATTCCAAAGAATGAAGAGCTTTGGACCTGAAGGACTTCCATCTTTTTCAATTAGATCTGTGGTTGGTAAATTTGCAAGTTTCTGAACACAGAAAAGACTAAATTGGTTCACCATCATAAAAGGAGAAAGTAAAAGAAATCACATAAAAAATAGAAAAAGGAACTAGAACCTAAAATTCAATTATAACAATCGGATTCAAATATTCCGTAAAGTATAGAGTACTATACCATAACATGCTCACGGGGGTTGGCAGAAGTCGCAGTTGAAAAAACAAATAAAGGATCAGATCCATACACTGCAAGATATAGGCAATCTTAAGGACTCATCAAAAGGGTGCCACTCATTTATGAAAGGCAGAACTAGAAGGAAATATATCTCTGAACATGGGATTAGCTATTGAAAGAACTTATTCACGACATAAAAGCACATAAACTGTACCATGAGAACATAGCCGCTGCAGTCTCCTCAATATAAGGGCAGTATGGCATCCAAATGCTCCCTTGTAAACATGTGCTTCATCAATGATTATGAACCTGTTTGGTTAATTAGAAGTCACAGCTTAGACAGAACTTAAATGAACATCAATAGGAAAAGAGACCGAACAAGAAGATAATATGAATTAGAATGCAGAAAGGAAAATGGAAGTGATTGAAATTGGTCAGAGAATAAATCATTACTTAAGATTTGATAGAATTCGTTGAAACTGTCCATGAAAAGGCAAGATTGACATGTGCAGCATATCTGGATTGGTTATCAACTGCAACCAAAGGTAGAAGACTATCAAGTATCAATATAACTTTGGAAAGCCTACACAAGGCTAGCACAATCCTAAATCTGACAGTGTTATTGGAGTACCAGTCTAGCATTATCACGGAGCCAATTCCTCTCTGCTTGGGGTGTGTCACCATCATACACACCAACGTTGAAGTGCTCAAATGTTTCAGTCATAGTCCGCAAAGCCCGCAACTGATCCTGAGCTAAGGCCTATAAGCATAAGAATATTTATTGGAATTAATTGAGTTATTATGCAGATTATGAATGCCAAATCACATATTCGATTGATTATGTGTGAGCCTAACAATGTTCGTGAAAAAAGCATGTCAGAAAGCATCAGATCTCCCATGTAAGACATTATGAGAATGAGAAGTGCAAAGATATAACTCTAGATGTAAGTGAATCCTGCCTCGTGCATATAACATTCTATACCTTTGTTGGGAACAAGTAGAGAGCGCACGATGCTAGATTCTGCGATAATACTTCCAGAACTGGTAGATTGTAACAAAGAGATTTCCCACTAGATGTCATGGTGGCCACAACAACATTTCTACTGTTCAAGGAAGCCTTTATAGACTCAGCCTGAAAACGGTAAAATATACTCTTAAGGCCTTTGGGGTTTTCCAACTTTAAGCAAAAAAGAGTAGGACCATATCCAAACCTGGTGGCTGTATAGCTTAGTTATTCCCAGAGTCTTTAGAGCAGACAAAGTGTGCATTGATAATTCAACTGGGATCTCAGTGAAGTCCGCAACTCTTCCATTTATTTCCTCAACATGTACTATCTGCATCCGGTAGGGACCCAAAAATAAAACAGAGCTCTCTTAGACTGTTATGTACAACCTTACAATGCTCAGTCAAATTGTAATAGAGTGAGAAGCTTATTGAAGTTATCATCAAGGCAAAGGCTCAAGGAAAACACACATGTTACAGATTTCATCAGTTCGTTGAACAAACTACTGTACAAATTTAAGAAGATACCTGCCCTTTAGATCCGATTCCCTTTCTCAGATGTTCAAGCATCAACCTCGGTGAGAGTGAGTGTGTTTCCTGTGTCATCCAAAAAACAGAGATCAGGGAAAAGAGAAAACTACATCCCACAAAGCGAAGAAATAGATGCTGGAATTCGTACAAAATATGGAATTAGGAAATCTACATCACCAAAACATAAAAGTGATAATAATAAGTTTGCAGAAGCCAAGCATTGTAAAAGCATCAGAGAAGTAGAATATACTAAAGACAGTTATAAAAGTAAGGACAGATAGCCTGAAACTCTAGGGAAAAAAGACTGGTGACCAACTTACTTTTCGATAGAAAATAATAAGGAACAACATAGGAGGATAAGAAGTCCTCCGGAAAAGAAGCTACAAATAGGACCAATTCCTTTGCAGAAAGGTAATGGTATCCCCTTCAAAGCACCAGCGGCCTTAGCCCAAAGGGAAGCTATATAAACACCCCTCCAAATATCATCCAAAGAAGAGAAAATATACGAGAATTTCACCCAAATGCTTCAAAAAGAAGCTGGGGATAGGGTGTGTTCTTTATATGGGAATTCCAGAATTTGCTGGCAGTTGTAGGAACAATGAATTTTACTGAATTATGCTAAAATTTTGGGAACTTCACTGAATTTTTAGAAACTTCACTGAACATAGCTGAAATTTTACCGAACTTGCTTCCTTATTTTTTATAAAGAACTTAATGGAATTTTTGAGAGCTAAGCTGAGCTTTGCTGAAAATTTGGCAACTTTATCCACCTCCTAGGGATTTGCTATTCTTCTTAGTTGAAAAGTAGGAGAAGAAAGAATATTTCAGTAATAACACTAATAGATGCCCCCACAATTTACTAGAGTTACAATCTTAGACACATCAACAAAAAGGTAGAAACTTAATTAAAGAACTTCTGATTATCGTCTCTTAACAACAAAAACAATGGTTTAAAAAAATTATACCATCAAAAGCATATTAACACAGAAACAAAGACATCTTTAGGTGTCATCCTCCAAAGAGACAAACAAAACATACATAACAACGTGTTTCGATAGTGTGTGAGACTGATGGGCTCCTCCTTTTTGCTGCTTCAGTTCCACGTGGTAAAGGACTAGTTTTCTTCACAAATGCGATTAGTTGTTCCAAGGAGACGATACTATTGTATGCATGGTTTCCTTCACTCTGCATCACAACGGCCAGTAGTTCATGTGTTACAGAAAGAGTGTGGAATCGCTAAAATAAAGCATTAAAATGTTCGATTTACACCTACGAGACAAAAAGGTTGAAACACTATAAGAAAGCTAACTGCATGGATTTTTTTCAGCAAGTTGTCACTTTCAAGCTTCATAACTTTAAATAGGACTTGCCAGTTGCACTCCTTCACATGAAAATTTAAACAGTTGCGTTCACAGATGTATAATGAATTTCCATTTGTCCTTTTTTCTCCTTATAATTCTTTTCTCTTTCTTTTTCCAGTGACAGATTCATTGATTTCTATAAGCAACCTCAACCCCAGAAACCAAAAAGGGTCTTGGCAGATGGCTTAGACAAGTAGATTCATTGATTTGCTCTCTATTTATTACGATATTCGTTCCTCAAGGCAGCATTTGCCAGCAAGCCAAATTTTTTGAAATCTGGATTAGCATGCTCATTGCATGTTGTTCCCAACTGTCTTGTGTGGAAAAGGCAAGTGGTTATTTAGCTGCATTCAGAGTAAGTAATTTTTTGTTTATATATCAGCTATAACCTATTCCAAAATGTCCACAGAGTGTCTCTGTATCAGCCATGACAGGCTAATCAAAAGAACTCATCAAAACAAATTTATTAACCATAGCACGGGACTAGAGGAGCAGATATGCTAGTTAGTTTAGGTCACTCCTTGAATAGCAATCATAGGTTGTTAATAGACTCACTGCCCATCCTTCAGATTACCAAGATCTTGATGCAGATGTCTTACACATGACCCTGATATTAACATTATCTTCCTTAACTATTCAGCCAAAGCAAAAACAAGGAGTACTAGACAAATCTACGTTCACCCTTGTTTGAATGTTAAATGCAGCCCTTCTGCTACTTCTAGCAGATTTCAACACTTCCAAGTGCCACAGTACCAACAGCATAAGTAATTCCAGTTGCAGGAACAGTGCGTACTAGCAAAAGAATTTACAGCGACATTAGAAGTAGCACATTGCAATTACAAGGACAGTAGCACCTACCGCAGTAGTTTATATGGAGACAAGACACTAGTTTATCAAGTTGATCGAAAGAAACACCACAAATGGCAAAAATGCAGTTGTATTTCTCTGGTCATATATATATAAGCAATGAAATTTTCCAAAAGCTTCACCATATAACCTATAGAAATTCTGGAACTTGAGCTATAGGCTAGCTGTACTCCTACATACCAAAAGTAATGCCAGACCTTCCTCTAAAGCTGTTCTGAATAGTGTTTGCCTTTTCTTTATACCACTCATAATCTTCGACATAGGTACCCTTTTTTTAGCTGAAAGCATGAAAATGTAAATTACAAACAAAAATCAATTCAAAATATTTTATCATATAGTGAAAAACTGACAATATAACAAAATGCACGGGCCAGTATAGGGGAATATGAAAACATTCCTGAGTAAGCAAAAGAAGAAAACAACAGAATCAATAATGCTTTCACTTTACCTGCCATGAAACTGCCTCCAGCAAGGTCTAGCTTGTCGCTGGAGAAGCTTTTAATTACAATGGCATCATGCAACTGCTTACTCTCTGCTTCTTCATCAAAAAAATACACCACCTGAAATTGAATAAAACTTACATTTAAAGACCATGAATATATAAACAGAATTTGGGTCAGATATCAATGTCCATGTTAGTGTAGAAAACAACTTATGAGATATCAAGACAATGTTAAGTAATCTCAGAACAATGTTAACTTAAATTCAACAGGCTCAAAATTTAAATATTCACGAGGAATAAAAGACTAAGTTCAAGAAACTTCCAGGAACTTCCTTGTTAATTTTCACAAAACTTCGAAAGTAGAATTTTACTATGATTCCTCTAATCACTATTGCATAATTAAGAAAGTCCATGTGTCATGCACCGGAACTACAACCCATTCTTCCAAAGATTTCACAATATCTAAACAACTTTACTTATGAATCCTCTAATCACTAATACCTAGCAGACATAGTCCACGCGTCATGCTCCAAAATTTCAACTCATTTGTGAAATATATCACACAATCAAAACAAGTGTGTTAACACTAATAATATTATAATGAACTGTACTCCCTAGTTCACTACTAATTTAACTCACTAAATCACTGCCTAATGAAAACTCAGAAGTCAAGTACCACCTGCTCAGTGAGGCATAAAGTGATACAATGAAGCATCCCTTCTAAACCAACCTAAACCATCAAACAGTACGAGCAAGTCATTTATCAACTGATACAAATGCAAAGCTAACGTTTTTACAGAAAATTAACATAGAACTTATGTGAGCGACAAATAACCGAAATGATGAAACCACAAAGCTCACGAGGTCAAATCTCTTGAACAATGAGTAAGCAAATAACAATAAAAAAAAACACAAAAATAACTCACCACCACATAAAACTAGAGCTATTCTAGATTTGTTGTATAAAATAATAGATCTAAACCATTGCTTTGGAATATATAACATGAAACTACGGACAAAAGACTAATCAATCTCCGTTAGACGGCATTAGGCTTTCCTTTCGATAGTTAATACTAAACATAGTGAAGTCCTCTATAGCCATCCAAGATTAAGAAAATTTACCATGGATAAAACATTGGTTAAATGATAAGAGTAATGGCTATTGTATCATTAAATTTCCTTCACAAGAAGATAAGTCAGAAAAGACACCTTGGGGCAAAGATCTGATAGATGCTTCAAATCCTCGATATTAGAACAAAATCCAAGTTCACGAAGCTGATCAAGTGAATCCTTGACACAGTCAAATGTCACTGTTTCATGCTGCAGTAGCAAAAATCCAGCAAGAATGTTTAGGAATGTGAATGTCTTGATCGTTGCCTTTAACCAAGGTGGGCAAAGGCATAAACAAGAGGGCTGACTGCTACCCTGCATGCCAACCTTGCTCAACATCACACACTTTCCCGTTTTCACGTCTGACAAACAATGTACAGATTCCAAAGCCTTGAGAAATTTTTCACAAACATCTTTATCAAGAATATGCTTTCCAGAGGACTGCAGTATACTAGATATAAGCTCTTCAGCAAGCCCTTGCTGGCTCTTGGACATCCTTTTACGTTTATTTGACAAATCACTTGTACCATTATTTTCCATCATATCGCTAATATTACTAGTAGAAAAATCATCTGGCAAACAACCAGATTGTTTCTCAGTAATTGGTATGTCGTTTAGATAAGACAAATCTTCCATCATATCATGCCATGTCGATTCTGCCAGCTCCGACGGTGCACTTGTTTGAGAAGACTGTGCGGAGGCTTCAGATTCTTGAGATTCTAGGTTCTGGGATTTGCCTTTCTTGGTAAATGGCATAAGAGCTATGAATTCTCCTGTGTTAATGGAGTGACTCCCTATCAGACTTTGCGCTCCTAATTTCTTTCCCTGCCATGAACAATGCAACACAAGAACTGAGACTCAATAAACCTAAAAATGCATAGATAACACTCCAAAAGCAAAAAGAACATATAAATCCATACTACCACTCCTTCACACTAAAAGAGTGGCAAATGAACTGTAATATTATCCAAATTAGCAATGTATTCCTAACTTTCACTCAATCTAACTCCCACAACATAGATAATTTCCGAACTACAAGGAGAAAGTTGATGAGGTGACTGGAGAGTGCTCTCACTAGCCACTTACCTTTGTTTACAACACAATTTCACCTTTAACCAAATGTGTATAATCCAAAAAAATTTGGACACAAAAAGTTCAACTTATAAACGGTTCTTCATCATCAGTCCAACAACGCAAGATGTATACTCATATTATTAATCCGAAATGAGAACAGTGTCAAACTCATGGAGGAGGTCGCGACATTACATGGCGGTGCAATATAGTTTAAATCATACTAATGTGAGATCCATATCATTCAACTTGCAGGATTATTCGCATCAAATTTCTCTATTTTCCACTGGCTCAACTAATTATTCCAACAAAATTCCAGAGTAAACTCGTCAATCATCTCCCAATAGAACAAATCTTTCTCAAGCGACCACCCTAATCACTACTTCTATAACCCTTGTAAACAAACATACCCCACATTTCAACCGAATCTCGAATCAACCACAAGATAAAAATGGCAATTTTCAACAAGACCACGCTTTCCTATAATTGTACCAAAGCTAGAATTTGCCACTAGTTCATCTGCATTAACTCTAAAAACTTTGGTTAAATGAGGCATTCCTTACAACTTGCAAGTTTGCAACTTTCGTTACACTAACAAAACCAAATTATATTAAATACTAGAAATTAATGAATAAAATTTGGTAGAAAAAGGTAGAAAAAGTGTAGAAAAGTGTTGAAAAGAGCAGAAAAGAGTAGAAAATGGTATAAAATATAGACTACCCTCAACCTAGGCTACCCCCATTCTAAATTCTTGGTTCCACCCAGGTAAAGACTAAAGTATACCGGATAATATGACTTTCACAAACTCTTAAAAAAGACAGCCTACTCTTACTATAAAAGTAGACTAGCTCCCTGCAAGCTAAATCAACTCAAGCTTCCTGCAAGCCAAAGTCAAATTAGAGATATGTATCCCTTTACGGGGCAAACATGACTCCATCTTTTTTTAACTTAAATAAAAAAAGAGGGTTTCTCCCAATACTTTATGCCACCTACTTTCTGTTAGAAAAGACCGTCTACTTTGATTAGACGAGAGCTCCGTGCAAGCTAAATCACTCAAACTAGAAAAGAATAAAAAGACGGTTTCTCCCAATACTTTATGCCACCTACTTTCTCTTAGAGAAGACTACTTTTATAATAAATGTAGACGAGAGCTCCTCCAAGCTAAATCAACTCAAACTTCCTACAAGCCGAAGTCAAAAAAGAGATATATATCTCTTTGTTAGACCAACATGACTCGGTCTTTTTTTAACTTAATGAAAAAGATGGTCTCACCCAAGACTGACTTTCTGACATTACGTATTGGTACAAAGAGTCATACACTCACACTATGGACATCTGGAAAACCAACCTATAATGATTATTAGAGCAACAAAACAAAATTCTGAAGAATACCCAGATACTAAATACCGGTAAAGACTACATCAAAGCTAAAAAGATTAAATTTTGGCAACAAAAAAAAAATTCATACCCGGAGAAAAAGGTGGAAATTGGGAAAAGTAGAGGCAGGAGGGAAAGATTTGCTCAAGAGAAGTTTGAGGTCTGCAATTGCTTTTGTTGAAGAAATACAAATGGTGGTTGATTCTCCACTTAAAGTTTTAACCTCTATATTCATTTCTGTATTTTCCTCCATTTTCTTGGCCTTCAGGTTTTGGCGGGTGATTGGAATATACTGTAGTTAGGACGACCACCAATGGACTTTTCACTTCACTTTTAACTTAATTGGGTCGGGTTAGGATTGTGGTGCGAAACACGAACTTGACACGAATGACCCGTTTATAATATAAAAGGATTTTTAAAGTATGCTAAATATGGTTTAGTTGAATATTTTACTTTCTTAATACACGAATAATGACCCATATATGGAAGCGAAATTGATAATTATAGCCAAAATGTTTGACTTCGCTCTAAAATTGCCTAAAAAGTGGCGCAACCCGACAACCCGACACGAAATAAACGGGTTAGGGTCAAGGCTCTCAACCTATTTAAGTAATTGGGTCGACACGAACCCGACACGAAACTTAAATGGGTCGGGTTATAATCGAGGGTTTTATGACCCATTTAAATTTGACACGACACGACCCGTTTGCCAGCTCTACTCATATCCACAATAAGCTTCTATATTCGACTTTAAGAGTCAAGCTTGCAAAATTTTGACTAGAAGTATATATATTAAAAGACAAAAAATTATAATATAAAAATAAGATATTTGTACAATCATGTTAAAGAGATCATTTGGAATTCACAATCATGGTAGAAATAAAAACTAATTTCGATATATAATATTTTATGTTAATTTCTTTATATATAGGTTACATCTAAGCTAGCTCGGTTGCATACACATGATTACTCAATCTATTTTAAACAAGAAAAAAAATAATTGTACAACTATTGGATTCTTTTTTAATGAGTACAAAATAGAATAGACCATTATCGTATACTCTATAATACTAGAGTATAGGGTCAAAGGTCAGATTATTTTTGTTTGTTCAACGGAGTTTTGGATGTTTAATATCAATTTTTTATTTTATCCTAGATGACAAATGAGAACAAGCAAAAAATTGTATGGAAAGAAACGGGGAGTATACTACCGGTAGGCTGATAATACCTACTAAACATACAAATGAGAACAAGCAAAACTTAAAATTCACATGCAGAGGTGGTATAATAATGGTTCGTAAGCTGATTTTACCTGCTAAACCAAGCTGACGTTATTTGAGGAAAACATTTAACCCCTTGATTTTCTCTCTTTTCTTACCAAAACTACTAAATCTTAACGAACTTATCATTGGAGCATTTAATAGACATTAATTGGCTGCTCAACAATAAATTAATTCCATGCATCTTATTATTCAAATTTCAATCCTCATTTCCCTCAAACTTTTAAATTTCGTAAGTCTTATCCTACCGTTAAATATATAACTTCGAATCCACGCCCACTCTTCTTCCTCTAGAAACAAAGTGCAAACTCTAACTCTAATGCTATAGATGATATATGCAAATGGATGAACATAAATGATCAATGTGCGCACTTTGGATAATGAAGAAGGTAGCAAAGTGGCAGTGTAAAGGTATGTATAGTTATCCTATTTTCTACTGCTACGTTACTGCCCTAGCTATCTCCTGTTTGATAAGAGTTTGAAAATATGACCATGAATATTTTGTGATGTGCCAAGTACCAACAAAGTGAATATGGCATCATTATTTGTTTTCTACCTTAAAGCATCTCATGATCAACCTTATGTATTTTCTTCGTGTATATTCTTGTCCCTGTGTAAATACTATACTGTGTATTAAAGTGGGTATCATTATATTGTCATATGCTCACGTTGTTGTGATTATATTTCAGTTCGTAATGCAGATTATGTAAAGAAGTATCATGTAGTATGCATGAATAAGATTGTGATAGTTGGAAATGAAGATAATGACATTGACTGTGTCACTTTTGATTTTTATATGAACCTGCATATACCACACTGATGCTTCGTAACCTTTTCTTCCAAGACATTATTTTATAGACCTTATACTCATACGGTTCCGATGATTACGTTTAGTCTTTTAATCAGCCTTATCAATAAAGAAGAACTAAACATGCCAACCATAACTTATAGCGTTAGGCAATTCGGACTGCAAACAAAGATTATAATTCTTGGTGGTGACAGAAGACAACAGACTAGCAATCATATCAATGATAGATTCTGTTTTCTCCTGGGCAAAATCAAACCCAAACCAACAACAACGACCATATTTCTGAATGCATTATCATTCATTTCTTTTCTCAGTGATGTGCAAATGCTCATACGTTGTCAAAGAGGACGGTGAGAACAGACGAAACGGGGTTCTTCCTTCTTCCGTATCTTCCTCTCAAGGCACCACACCAAGTAATCCGATTTCACCTCAGTCCTCATCGACGTCCCAAAGAGAGATTTCTACCTCATTTTCCTCGTCACCAAGAAGGTCACAAGGGGGAGCAAATACACCTAGGTACTCCTTGTCGTCAGGTCGAGCACAAGCACTGGAAACTAGGTCAGCGGCGTGGGTTCCTAGCAGGGATGAAGCTAGGAGTGGTGGAAGCACGCCAAGGATCTTTCTGCCTCAAATCAAGAGGGGCAAGCTCAAACGCCGTGTGACCATCAGCTCAACGCTATCTGGCAGCAGTGGTTCGGGTGATGCGGATGAAGCTGACTGGCCTCCTTCTGCTGATGAAGACTACATTGTTTTCTGCTTTGAAGAAGATGGCGCTTTTCATGTTGTAATGGAGGAGAGCCCAAGGTCTGTCACTCGTAAGGTTAGATAACAATTTAACAATTTACTAATTTATGTGGCTTATGATTTTATCGTTGCTACACATTCTCTACTTTCAAGGTGAGTTCTATTTGAATTTGAATTTTTATGTGTTTGATGTGTTTTGGTGAGAGCAGCTGCAATGTGCAGATCATGGGAATGTCGTCTGTGCATGCACCGATGAAAACAAGGATGCCAATCTTCCCGTCACTAGCAGAAGAGATTGTTTGTTACCAAACAAAGAGGTGACATTGAATGAGTAATATTCGGAGAATGTTGTCTTTTACATCAGGATCAATTGTTTGAAGTTATTTGCTAATGAAAATGGTTACAGGCCAAGGTAGAACAGACCAGCAGCCCCCAGTCAAGTCCTAGACTGCGCCAAGATAGCAATGAAGTCCTTGATCTTCTGTCAGACGAAGACAAACTTGTGCTAAGAGATGAATCAGCTGAATCTATGGAGTGCAGAAATGGATCGATTGAATCAACGGACTCCAGTCCATTGAACTGGGAACAGCAGCTAATAGATGAAAGCAACGGAAAACTTGGATTTTCAGCTTCTCCTCCGAACTTGATAGGCGAAGATGACAACGATGACAATGTGTTTTCTGCTTTTAGAAGAGACATGTTGCCGAAAACTGTGGTAATCACCATCTCTGAAAGAATAAACCTATGACATCCTATTCTCTGTTACTCTGTAAGTCTGATGTTATATCTAATTTTCAGTTCGAAGATGAAGAAATCTTTCTGAGTCCCAAAGCACTAATGGAAAGGACGCTCAGGATTGGTGATCTGCTGAAGGGTGACAATGACGGTTCATGCACAGGATCTGATAAATCAAGCAGTTTTGGTGGATCAGACACCAGAGATGATCATGAAAATCAATTTGAGGACAATGAAGAACTGGGTTCAGAGTCAGCTAAATCAAGCGTCTCAAATGAATCAAATTGCAGCACAAGCTCTTTCGAATTCCCTGTGTAAGTTGGAAGATTATTTTCATGGCTTAAAACAAGAAAGCTTGACTGTTGTGACAATTTATTAGAAGCTGATGGGATGATTGTTCTGCAGGTTGCAATGGGAATGGATAGGTACTCCAGTTACATGGCCAAAATCAGGAAGAGTTCGTTTCAGAAAGCACAAATTTCGGCCTGCATTTCTTAGAATTAAATGTTGTAGATTCTTGAAAGTCTAAATTTTCTATTCATTTTTAACCCTATTGGGTATCAGTGACCATCTGTAGTCTTTGTAAGTACAGATCTCAGTCTACTATAATTCAGCCCATCGGTTGCCTGATTGCACCAAGGCATAACAACACTGTCCTGGACATTCAATCTGACATGCAATCTGAATGAGGGATAAAAGTAAAATACAACCTTTGTGTGATTCTTCAGTTGGTGTGTATTTTAGCAACGCAGTCTTTATTTAATAAGGAAAACCACATGCATGTAGTTGAGTACATCAATGCACACTGGTTTCTAACCTGGAGAAATTTACAATTTGAACTTCATACTGTAAAAAGTGTTCCTACAAGTTTGTTCGTGACTAAAACTTCCAAAGTTACTAAACTAAATTGCGTATCAATGAGGAGGCTGTCAAACGTTTATTCTGAATATATGGACAAAGTAGTTCAAGATTCAAACGAAACGGGCTGTCAAGCCGGCGTCAACTATTCAAAGCACAATCCTGAAACCTGTGTAGAATACTTCTTGGCCAGTTACAAGTTACAACACATGTAAAGTGCCTAGCACGATAAATATGTGATCACCACAAACTTGTCTGCACAATTTATAATACATGGCAGTAGTAGTGGGAATCACCTTCGCTTACTGTAAGTAATCTAGGTGCGAGGGCTAATTCAACTGCTCTTGTACTTCAAATTCAAATCTCAGCCTTGATTCTAAAAACTAAGGACTGAAGATTTTTTCTTGCTCTAGCCGCAGCAGAAAGTGACTCTTCATCTTGTTTTTCTGTTGCTATTTGAACTGCTGCAAGATAAGATACTCTTGCATCTTCCATCGTCTGCATCTCGATCTCATCCATATCGTCCTATTTTATAAAGAAAGAAACATAATAAAGGTCCAGAACTGAATTTTTAAGATGAATCAGCAAGATCTAACTAATGTTAACATGTTGCTATGTCAAACCACATTTTTCAAGAGATTCCTATTATATATGATCCTTCAAACATGTATTGTAATATCATGAAATAGAGTCCAAAAGGAAGATGCTGATTAAATTATGACAATATCTGATTACTACGAATGAAAAGCAAACCCCCAAAGGAAATCAAATTCCACGATATTCCCATTAGATGTGATTTTTAACACGTGATATGAATTCAGGGAAAAGAAACCAAATGGAAACGCTAATTAAATTTTGACCATATCTGATTACTTAGAATGAAAAGCGATCCCAGAAATTAAGGCAATGAACACTGGAAGAGTGGAAGGTAGGAGGTAAGAAAACTTACTACGTCAGAGAGATGATCCACATAGTATGGCGTAACATCATAGTCGTCAGTGAGTGTGACAGGATCATCCTTTGACAAGCCTTCAAACACGATCATCAGTGACGAAATCTGCGATTGCATAGAATCTAATTCTTCTTGAAGCCTCCCTGCCTTTTCATTAGATGTCTTGGCTTCCCATTGTAACTTTTCAAGAGCTGCTTGTTTGTCTGCCAGCTTTATCTGAGAGAAAATAGCAGGATCATATTATTACAATATTCAATTTCGATTAAGTTGGAAACTTAAAGATGCCAATCTGCTGATTTGTTCCAATTTACAATTCTCTTTATCAATTTCAGAAAGCATGGTTTGATGACAAATGGACAATAGCACATCAGAAACCATTTCAAGATATTAACCATAGCAAAATCAAGAAGACTCAAACTCACATAATGTCTGGGGGACTACGAGTCTACGACCATCTAGTGAAATCATGTCAATTACATCTTAGATTACCACTAATGTTATCGTATTTTCTCCACAATCATCATTTGTTCTTTCTTTTCCTGTGATAAAAGCAATCATATCACTCACCTACATCAGTAAAAGAAAGTCCAACAACCCATGACCCTATCGAACATGCATAATAACACAGTCAAACCACCACATGTATCCTCGATGACGAAGTACCTTTCAGTCCATGACTTCACCAAAAGTAACTTACCTCAACTGAGATAATTCTTTACAAGCCTACACTGGAGGTGAATAACCATGAGGAAAGTAGGAAACTAACAGTTAAAGAGCAGGACATCACTAAAAATTAAGCAAGTTTAGATTTGAGTTTCTGAAGATTTATGCCTCAAGTCCACAACCAACAACAAGAAGTATGGTACATAGGTAGCTCTGAACGGCAATTTAACATCACCTACAACTCCCTGACTAAATTGCTTTCATTACATAGCCCCCCTATATGAGGCTGAGAAAATCCCCTAGCCTCTCTTCATCAACCCCATCGGGTTAGAACAATGACAGAAAAGTAAAACTCAATTAGATGTTTCATGTAAGTCTTGCTTATCTGCTCTGCTAAGAGACGCCCTTAAAATTGATTTGGTTGCCCTAACTAGACCAAATTGCCCCTAGCCTCACTCCCTCACTCACTCATTGACTCACCTCTCATCTAACACCATAACCTAGCCGGCCAGCCCCCTCCTTCTCCCTCCAAGTCAGATACCTTTCCCCCAACCCATCTCCCATGAAAAAAAATCTTCATCAAACCTTAACCCAATTCAACCTTCGTCCTTCCCTTTCCACAGTTCAGTACCCAAAATCCCTTCTTCTTCCTTCCCCTTGTTCATGGCCCAACTTCCCTCCTTCCTTCACCGAGTCCACAACCCAACCAACAACCTCCCTCCTCTTTAACAAAGTCCCAACCCCACTACAACAACAATGAAGCAACAACTTTGATCAACACTAATCAACACCTACGAACAGTGTTAAAAGAGGCTTAAGGCGCACCGAGGCGATGGGGTCTTTGGAGCCTCAAGGCGAGGCGCAAGACGAAAGCGCTCGCCTTATCGAAGTGAGGCGCAAATTTCGAAAAATAGAAGTGCAAAATTAAATCACAGAACTTATATGCCATAAAATA
>CAAKMY010052133.1:0-13160 GCA_901111285.1 Corrigiola litoralis
GGGGGGCTGGTGGTGTGGAGGGAAAAAGGGGGCATGAAATGGAATTGAAAATGAGAAAAATATTTTGTCGTTGATAAAATGTAATTTTAGGTTCGTAAATGTCACGCGATCAATTTTGGCAAGATTAACGTGTTATTTGGTTGTTTTTTTTTTTACTCTTTTATCGCTTGTGATAGCTTTTTTACCAAGTTGTCGTTTGGGGTCATTTTTTTTTTTATCATTTTGGCAATTTGGCCCATTTTATGAGATTACCGGACTTGAGTTTGACCCTTATTTTAAATTTTTAATCAGCCCATCCCCAACATATTGGGCATTGTGATCATTATATATAGGAAAATCCTTATCCCTTACCTTTGACTTGTCCGTAGACCAAATAGTCAAAACCCTTCACACTTATACTCTCCTCGCTCATTGACTCTAATTCTCTCCGACAATCCGACATGTCTCGCTTCACAGAACGAATAGTATCCGAAATCCTGACCCGTTTACCCGCCAAGTCCCTCTGCCGGTTCAGGTCCGTCTCAAAAGGGTGGTACTCCGCCATCTCCACCCCCCACAACACTCCTCCCGCTTCTAAATGGGTCAAGCTCGACCGCGCCATCCGCTACCCGGCCGAGTCCCCCACCGAGCCAACTCAGCTCACCTCGACCCCACACTCCTACACTCTCTCCATCAACCCCCACCTCCTCCTCAAGCCCGACGAGCCCCTCACCGACCCGGAACGCGGCCACTTCCCCCCCATGGTCCTCGCTTCGACCCACGGCCTCATCCTCTTCGCCGTATCCATCTGCCCCGACCCGTTCAAGCACGGGTTGGCGGGGTTCGCGAAGCTCCCCTGGAGGACCCGGATGGAGAAGCAACGTGATGGTGGGACCGGGTATGTGTTAATTCATGGGAGGGACCCCACCGAGGACGTCCTCTTCGTCGCCAACCCGGTCTCTAAAGAATGTGCCCGCCTCCCCCGGGCCCCGCATTATATTCTCCTCCGGGGGTACGGGTTTATTTTTCGGACAGGGGAGTTCGTTGTCGCCGCGTATTGTGAGGACAAGGAGGGGGGCAAGGCTAAGCTCGTATGCTACTCGTCCGAGACGGGGAGGTGGGTTACGAAGAAGGCGAGGAGAAAGGGGTTGGGTTCTTCCACGAGGTGGATGGGGTTCTTGGGGTTCGAGGTGGGTGGGAGGTTGGTCTGGCCTGACGTCAGGTTTGGCGTAATTATCTGGGAGGAGGACCCCTTTGCGGGTGCCAGGAACGAGGACGAGGCGAAATGTGTGTTCGTTCCGCTCCCTGATGGGCGCGGGAGGGGTGATTGCACCGCGGAAATGATGTGCTTGCGGTGCCTTGATAGGGCTGGGGACGCGGTCCAGTACACTGAGGTGTTCCAGGAGGGGGAGATTGGGTTGAAGGTGTGGAGGTTGAGGGAGTGTGGTGGTAGTGAGTATGAGTGGCAGTTGGTGTATCAAGTGCCGAGGGTTGCGATCGAGGATTGTTTCGGGGGTGGATCGATGAGGTGTGTTCCTAGAATTGCTTTTGTTCATCCGTTTGAGGCTGACACTGTTGTTCTTAATATACCGGAGGCAGAGCGTATTTTATACTTTGATGTTCGGACTCGGGCGTTGAAGAGTAGTGATAGCTACACTGGACATTACTTTGGCTTCCCTATGCCGTTCGTGATCCCGGGTTGCCCTGTTGCTCTCCCTGCACGCTTGTGTATGATTCTTGGTTTAACCTATTGCTTATTTGCTTATTGCTTATTTAATTGATCACATGATTTGCGAATTCTTTGTTAGACTTGATATCCTGTGAATGATGTGTAGGGATAGTATATCGAAAACAAAGATAAAGACGCTTTTATATGCTTGTGGCTTATGTGAATTAAGTTATTGGTTGTTGTTTGATGTGGATATATATAGGTCATATGAGTTTACAATTTGATCAAATTCGTTGACTTATATCTTGTCGATGATGTGTAGGGATAAAATACAAAGATAATGCTAGTTCAAACCACATTAGATTAGCATATGTGAGGTGCTAATGGTAGTTATGTTCACCATTTTGATGAGTAGAATTACAAAGATGTGTGCTATTTGCCTACTTGTGGGATTGGACTTGGATTCTATTGACTTGCTTTGACCAAAAATTAGTGTAGAAATTTGCTTCATGTGGTGAGAGTTTAGACTTTACATGTACACCATTATGCTAATCTAATATGATTTGAACTATTTACTTTTATGCTTTCGCTGTAGTGGCCTCTAGAGTAACCTCTAAGAACGGCATTTGCTTAGTTTATAATTATAGTCAGATGTTTCTTCTGTTTTCTCTTGCTTCTCATGAAGCTATCTGTTGCTGGTTCTTTTCCCTGCTTTTTGATTTGCTTTATCTTACTAATGCATACGATGGTCTTAGATTAAGAATCTGCTAACACCCTTCCTCCACTCTACGAATGAAATAAAAGGGAAAATATTTTACTTCATACCACTTATGTTCTTTGGTGTTTAGCTGTTCGTCTATTTTTGACTTGAGCATTTGTATTCAATTCTTTTCCATCCATCAATGCGTTAATGGGAGAAGTGGTGAAAATCTTGCATTAGCCGTGATGGCGACTGGCGTCATACCATAAAATGACTAGTACGTTATATGTTTGCCTCAATCAAAATCTCCTTTGTAGTATATGCTCTTGTCTTGTCTATTCGTGTTAAGGCTCATCTAGCTTTATGAGGTAGTCTATCTTCTTTTAGCATGTTTAATGGTAATTGAAATGTTTGATGTGATGATATTGAGCTGTATGCCTATATGACTGGCTTGTTTAGAGTTTTCTAAAAGGCTGACAGACCCTTCTGCACGTATACGGAGCGTGATTGCAGCCTATGTAAATTTTTTATATACTCTGCTCCGGACCTAAAGTAGATACTCTAAGAAATTAGGGGGAAAGAAGTGTTTACCTGGAATATTCACACTGTGCGGAAGTTTGTATGAATTCTTATTTTGCGTTCCCTTTATTCCTCTTGCTTGATTTAATTTTGTAAACAAGTTATGTAACTAAAATGGTTCTTGCAGATGCGGATCGTGAGAAAGAACAGGGTGATGAACATTTTCAGTCCCAGAATATCAATGAAGCCATTAATTCCTACTCTAAAAGCATAGCTCACTTACCAAATGCGGCAGCTTATGGAAACAGGGCGATGGCATATCTCAAGGTCAGAAGATTCTTTGATGCAGCAGAGGATTGTACCAAGGCCTTGGAGTTAGATGGCAGCTACTACGAAGCCTATGCACACCGAGCACTAGCTAGAAAAGAACTCGGTAAGCTTGAAAGAGCCTTGGAGGATGCCAAATTCGCCTTGAATTTGAAGCCAGATAGCCAAGAAATGAAGAAGATACATGCTGAAATTGAGTCCTTGCTTGAGAAGGTATGGAGTTCTATTCAGTATGTTACTCTCATCGCATGTTGCTTTAAAATTTATTCATGCCTCATGGGTTTAAAACACTGGTTTCCTTGTATGTTCATTTTGGTTTGTAGATAATAAATCTCCTTTTTTTGTTTTTCCCTTTCTTGTTGGAGGGGAAAAAAGAGAGAGGGGGGTGGGGGGTTACTGTAGCTTGATTGGCAGAGACTTTCATATTTGAATGCTCGTGGAAACGATGAAGTCCTTTGCTACTGGTGCACATTCTGTATGGTGATGAGAAAGAAAGAGATTTGACATTTTGTCCTTCTCTCCCCCTTCCCCCTTCCCCCGTTTCATTTTAGATTGAGGGTTCACTGTATTTTTAAGTTATGAACCAGACACCTTAGTAATGTAGCTCCTTGTTCTTGTATCAAATTTTGAACCCAAGATCTCAGGTTCAGTCGAGTCCAGTGACATGTATTACTACAGTGCCTTGCAGCTGAAGAGACAGTCTTGCAGATTGCACCCAGTTAATACTAGTGCTGTCAGTTTTCAACATGAATAATGAGTAATTTGTGATATCATTATTTGGCTGGCCGATGACGTGTAAACCCCTAGAGCTCGGTGTCATTGGCATGATTAGTTGACAACTTCTTTAACTTTTCTGTCCTGAATTGCTTAGTTTATGCTGATTTTTTTTTTTTTTATTAAAAAGGGAGGGGAGAGTATTATTAATCAACGTCAATCTCCGCTAAGATAAGGATGCCTTGAGGAAAATTGTCTAACAATACAACTTCCATCCCTCTTTGATTTCAAAACAAAAAATCATCTAGCTGCTAGATATTGTCCTCCCGTTGCACATGGCGAATGCATAAGTCTAACTTTAACCCCAAGGCATCTGTAATTACACGCCAAAGACTATGATTTAGCTTAAAAGAACCATCTATACTCCAAACCTTTCTCCACCACTGCTGTTCTGCCTCACCATAACAAACTTCATCCACGGAAGTGACCAATTTCGCCCAATCAATAAGCGGATTTAACCGAGAATTACCTTTCTTGTCATGCTACCAATAAATTGAGTCAAGAGGGAAGCTAGAACTGATAGGTGGCCGTGTAATAAGGCCGATATCCTCTTCGCGGAACATTTGCTGCAACAGATCCATATTCCAGGAGGACTCTTCCTTGTTGATGAGGCTTTCCACACGCATATTAGGGTGACAGGGTCACAATCCAGATTAGATGTTGGTATAACTGTTGCTAAGTTCCCAGCTAGCCATGCTTGATCCCACAGTCATATTCCAGCCCCATCGCCGACTCTCCACTTGATTCGTTTATTGAGTAAAGACTTAGTATATGCTGATATAAAGGTCTTTGATGCTGACAAGTTAAAGAATATGATGCGGAATATGATGTCTCCTTTTTATCTTTCCTTTTTCCTCCCAATCTTGTGTCTGGCGAGTTCTTTGTACTGATTTACCTTATATCTATATCATGTTTTTCTACTTCCTGCCAATCTGAATAAGCATTAACTACTTAAATGGTTTTTAGGTGAACTGAAGATTAAATGCTACCTTGTGCTGCCATTTTTTTTCCTGGTTCCGTTCATGATTAATGAAGCTTGTCTGCTTTGCAGGAATCCTCAGGCTAGTCAGCTAAGACCTGAGCAGTTGAGTAAATGTTTTGGAGGTAGCCTGGTAGGTCTGTTCAGTTGCATTCTGAAGATGTGTAGATAATCACTAATCACTAGTATGGTCAGACTTATTTCAGATGTCGAAGTTCGACAGCTTCCTCGATGTATTTTGGTTCTCATGCCTGGATTCTGGAATGTATTGTACCAGAGGTTAGCTCTGTATAGTGGTATGGAGGCTTCTGCTTAATGTTAATTAGCTATGACTGACTGGATTTGCCTTTTGTTTTCCATCTGTTCACTGTTGCAGACATGGAAATTGTTATTGCTATGATATCGGCAAAGATATTTCCTAGGAGCAGTCTGTGTTATTTTTGCAGTAATGCTTTTAGTTTCGGCACTATGTTCCATTTCAGAGTGCACTTAGATGATCAATCTATGCTTGCTTGCTCTTATAAGGAGCCCTGTTTTTATGGGCGAGAGCAGCTATCTTTGTTGAGTGATATACGGACGATGAAGAACAATAATTTCTGTTAGTCCTACGTCGGATATGTGGGATAGTGTCTAAAAAGGCACAGGGACATTTAATTCCTGTGCGATTGACCTTCCTAACTTCCATTGGTTAGATAAGTTGATACAACTCGGCCCTAATAAATTTTCTTTGCCTAATGTACTTCAGGAGAAATTTTGCTTGTTGCTTAAAATTTTCCATCTTTTTGGTAAATAAATCTCTTGGTTAAAATCCACCCTCGATCATTAAAGTTCACCCTTATTCTATAATCCCATTTAACATTCTTACTAAATCTTTTCAGAGAGTTATTTTTGTCATAAACCATATACAGTATTGGTAATAATAATGTACCATAAAGTACTTAAAACGTCGATTCCTACTAGATCATATTTACCCAGCAGTTCATCGGATAACAGGTAGCAATTAAACTGAACTTTGCGCAGCAGTCTTACGGACACTCCTTGAGTCCATCAATGCCCTAACATTCTTAGCTTCACTGAACTTTCCTTGAGTAGTTAATATGTTTGACATCAAAATATAGTCGCCGCCATATCCTCTCTCCATTTCCTGCATCTTCTTAGTTACACGCTCAGCCATTTCATTGTTACCATGAACACTGCAAGCACCTAACAGTGTACGCCAAATTATGACATTATCAACATGATCAGGAATCTCGCAAGCTAGTTCCTCTGCTTCCTTCAATTTACCCGCTCGTCCCAACATATCTATCACTGATCCATAATGTTTTACGTCTGGTACTACAAGCCCCTCGCTAATCATTCTTCTGAACACCTGCACGCCTTCTTCCACTAATCCACCATGGCTATAAGCATTGAGAACACTCAAGAGAGTAACTCGATTTGGTCTAATACCGAGAAGCTGCATTCTATCTAAACCCTCTGCAGCTTCTTTCGACATCCCGTGCATAGCAAAGCCAGATATGATAGATGTCCAAGAGACTAGGTCTCTTCTATCTGCCGAAATCTCCTCGAATACCCTCAATGCACTTCCAATGCAACCACATTTGGCGTAGGTATCAATGAGACAATTTGTGACCTGAACATAACTTGAAATGAAACCGCTCTTTTCACTATAAGCATGTACTAACTGGCAATTTCTAAGATCACCAAGATCCGCAATAGCAGTAGAAACGGCGAAAATTGTTACTTCAGTAGGCATAAAACCTCCAACTATCACCATTTCGCGAAACAAAGAAAAGGCGCCAATATAATCTTTCATCCGCGTAAACCCATCAATCATACCAGTCCAAGAAACAACATTCCTGATAGGCATCCTCCTAAACAAACCAAGAGCTTTTTCAAGGTGACCCCATTTAACTAACCCGGTAATCATAACATTCCAAGTCACCAAATTTCTGTCAGGCATTTCATCGAACACCTTATGCGCATCACCCAACAACCCAAAATCAATATACATATTCAACAATGCAGTCTGCACATAAACATCGCATCCGAAACCCAATTGCGCTACAAGACCATGAAGCTGAAATCCCATAAACCTGTGCTTTAAATTGGCGCACGCTTTGATCAGAAAAGAGTACGTAAAGCTGTCGAAACTCGACGTCGAAAGCAGAGCCTGTTTGTAAAGAAATAGAGCTTCTTGGGGGAATTCACCAAGAGCATAGCGTCTCAAAAGGGTGTTGAAAACAAATATGATTTGGGTATCTGGGCATTGATTTAATGAGCCATTGGTTGTTAATTGTGAGTGGATTTGCTGGGTAACGCGGCGAGGCGAATATTGGTTGTTTAGAAGAGAGATTAGATGGTGGTAATGATGAGCTTTAATTGAGTGATTATATGATGAGAGTGAAGCAAATGAGTTGCATTTTAACCACGTCATTTGTTCAAGCTTTTGTGGTGAAGAACAGGGCAAATGATTTTTTGCAATGAGGAGGAACTTTGGCGGGAAAACTAAAAGGATTTCTAAGGGTTGCAACGGTCTTATTATTATTATTTTTTTTTTTGAGGTACAAAGAGTCAAAGGCCGTAAAATGATTACAAAGATGGGAGCTGAGTTTGAACATGTAAAGATTATAGGGATGAGGGATATGAGAACCTGAACTTGAGACAACGTCCATGAAAGTTATACTTCAAACTATTGAGTCAACTTTTCTCCTCAGGGTTATAGATGTTGTTGCGACTTGTTTGTGTATGTTGTCCATAGGGTTTAATGTTTGGGTTACGTGTGGGTACATGTTACATGTATTTGATTAAACTTTTTTTTTTTTTTTTTTTTGAGGCACGGAGTAACTTGGTATAGAGGTATAGGAAAAAAAAAAAAACTTGTCGAAGCTAGGTTGGAGAATTGAAGGCAAGCAATGCAATTGCTATGGTTAAGGTTTTCACTCTTGTAGTCTTGATTTGACTATTGTGAGCTGAGTTAACACAGTTTTGTTTGATAATGTTCTAACTGTGAGGTCATGAGATGAAACAAACAATATTTAGACATTATGCAATGTGAAGATGAATCCGAAGAATATAGTATCCATTGAGGTTAACCATAAATTTTGCACTGATCAACTTTGAATATTGACTTTTTGTTAAGCTTGCTACCACAAAAATTGATAGTTTCTAAGGTTAGACTAACAGTTCAACATAATGCAGGTGCTTACTTCTTTTGTTCTCCCTTTGTGCATTTTATGTCTTTCATTATCTTGATGTAGAATGTTTATTGAGATCTCTTGACATTTTGTGAATGTGATAATTAATAATTGTTTCGGAGGTCGGAGATGTGATACTTGTTGCTTAAAACTTAATGTATGAATATTGGAGAATCATCATCGGTCCTTTGATCAATACTTCATGGTGTCTAACTATATTTGGTAGAGCCACCATGACAATGTAAGAAATGACACCATCCAATGAATACGCTTCTTGTCTCTTCTTTCTAAAATTTAAGGGTGTGGTTACCAGTTACCACCAAAAGAAACAGAATTGTAGACCCTCTTTCAAGGACTTAGGTAACTCGTTAGGGGTACAGATATATCTTTTGAGGCAAAGCCAGCAACTAAAGCTGAGATTATTGGTTTTACTTCTAGGCCATTGTCAAATCTTCGAGATACACGAACAGTTGACATTCTAGGACATACGCGGAACCTAAATAAACAAGATTGAGTATTATTTGCTTAATCAAGAGCAAGTAGGAAAGTGGGGCTTGAAAGCTGTACAACTATTGACTGTCTGGATATAGTTGTCTGAGGATCAAGAGTACATCATAGTCATTGAGCTGAATACATCAGTTGTATACCCATATCATGGAAGCGTGGGCGCTCTTTATGTGGGATGAGCTATCCAATTCATCAAAGTCTCTTAGATTGTAGAAGTCCTGTCTTTTTATTTTTTTTAATTCTTTTCTTTTTAAACAGAAGTTAATACAGGTTTCACTTCCGGTTTGATAAGTAGAACACTAATAATAATACATCCAGACATCCGGTATTTTTATCATTATTGTGCCATTCTGCAATTACAGTTGATTACTAGTCGCGATTATTAATATTAATGTAATAGTCGCGAATGCTAGTGATATGGCCCAGCAATGAGTACATTATACTACCTAGCTCTAAACCTGATCCTGACTCCTAGACATGAGAAGAAGCGCTTTCTCTCTATCACTGCAGATCATAGCTCAGAAAAATTGTTTACCAAGTTTGAACAGCACTCGTAGTTCAAAAGTTACGTAAGGCTGTCAAAGCTTAGCAGATTCAACGTACAGCTAAATTTCAAGTTTCAATCAGAATCATGAATCTACCAATACCATGCCAGAGCCTAATAATCGTTGATGTATGCACCTGAACAGGCATATTAGATAGCTACTGAAAATTTTACATAGAACAATGTATGTGTCACAAATACAATTGCAGCAATTTTAATTTGTATAACCATATCAGAGACATGTGTGCTTGTGGCATGCGCCAGAGGATTTTCCAGGGTGACCTTGCTTCAAGGTACGTGTGCCTGCTCAGTGGTGAAGGCTGCTAGAAAATTTCAGCCGTAGGTTATAGGATCTTTGAACAGAACAAGTATCCAGGATTGCAATATGCTAAACCTATATGATTATGACTTCTTTCCTGTCGCTTATTTAGCTGATTTTGTTAGATTAAATTACAGCAAAAGCCTTGTAAATGACCCACCAGCAGCATTGTTAGCTAGTATCTTAAACGTTTGAAATCCTTGAGGTCACTGCATTGGCCATTTCTTCTACCAAAAGGGCACAGCATCTGGTGATGAACTCACAAAGTATATGCTGGGTTGTGTACCTTGGCAAATCAACTACCAGACATCTGCTTGATTATATGATTATAGTATGTTTATGTGGAAACCTGAAGCAGTTCATATGATAAGTGGAATTTTGCAACTGTGCCTAAAGTATTTGTATACTAATAGAAGTGGGGTTTACATTGGTTAAACAAGAAGGTAAATTAACAGAACAGACTGCCTTAATGTCCACAAACAAGGTAGGTATCAGAACTGAGAAGCTTCTGTAAAAGTTCCATTAGCATAATACAGTAATATAGTACTTTCAAGTTGTGTCAAGTCATTCTTTTATTTACGTGGATGGATGGGTGGATTATCATGCTGTATATCCTACAACAGGTTATTTTTTGTAACTTTTTGCTAAATTATTCGTGTATTTTTATCCGAGGATCGACTGCAACCACATAAAAATGAAGGGTTTAATTTCACCCAGTCTCGTGGTAGGCTTTAGCAGCAGGATATTTTAGTTTATGGATTACACTTGTTGCTCCATTAGAAACCCTCAATGTTGATTGACTTCACATAATCATGTGCAAGGAGGAAGCTCCTTAGTGGGTTCACTGAGAACGATAGAAAACAAATCTGTCATTGTCTCCCCATGGACCAGGATACCAGGATGAAATCAGCAACCTTTCCCCTTTTTTCCTGCCAAATATGAGATCAGCAACCTTAGTTACTTTAAGCCCCAATTATTAGCTCTATTTAATATGGTGCTATAGGAGATAATAATCTATCTGTTGTGCAAGAAATATCTTATGTAACTCGAACTCTTCAATCTTCAATCTCTTAGTAAGGTTACGGACACTAGACACATTATTTACGCTAAAACCAAGCAATATTTTGAGGAAATAGCCGAACATCCGACAGGCACTCGTATCGGATACTTCGTACTGGACACCGAGTACAAGTACCATAGGAAACATCTTCTGCTGTTCTTGGTACGCTGTACTTCGTACCTGGTAGCAGCTTTCTGCCCCAATTTTATTTCTTTCTACCCCATAAATCTTTACTTGTTAACCTTTTCATCTTCTCAAAATTGTCTTTGACATCTTCAAGTAAACTTTTGTCATTGCACCATGTTTAACTTTTGCCAGGTCAGCCAAAATAATGGAGAATTACTTGCTAAGTTCAATATTGTAAAGGAAAATAAATCAATAAAGTTTGTCAGTAGTCGGCGAAGTGGTGAACATGCCGTATAACTTGAGAACAGGCCTTCTGTTTGCTGACCGTGCTTGAATGTTCATTTACTTAAGGCCTTAAGGGAAAATAGGAAACTTATCTATCAATAAGATTGGCAATTGTTTGCAGGCTCTCTTCTCGTCCATGAAACAAAGTTAAACAAAAGAGTTGAGATTTGCCTTTTCTCCTGCCAATAGCAAAAGCCAAAAGTCTTCTGTTCAGCCATTTGCTCAATTATGCTGACGCAACTAGTTATCCAACTTGAAGGAGTTGTAGTTATGAGATGTCTAGTGTCCACTTTGTATAAGAAAATTAGTTTTCTTTTGGAATTTTTATTCTGCTTGTTAGATCAGCAATAGAGTGGTGGAATCAATGATGATTCGTTGCTATTATATTAAATTTAATGGTCTTTTGTTGCCAACATCCCCAACCTGTGGGTGTGTCTAGTACGCTCACGTATAGCATGATCCATGAGATTTATAAAAGTCTTGTATTTGGATGTTATCTCTATCCAAGACCAAGAGTGCTTATTATGTGTACAATTCTGTGTTTAGTTTAAGGCCGCTGCTAAAATTCAGAATGCTTTAACTTGATCCAATCAATTTCCCACATCTTTCAAAATTTGGGTATGCTTGTAAAGTCTATTCCATACTCCGTACATACTCGGCGAAATGAATGGTTTTACTAAATATGATCTGCAGATGGTTACCTTGAATATTACCAGACCAAAATTTTAACTATAATTTTAAAACTGAACAATAACTCTCGACTATGTAGGAAAGCCAGATCCTCGGAACAATGACAGCTACACATCAGAGAACATATCTAATATCATGTAGTGGCAGGCTAATCAAACTGTTGGAGACCGATGAATTGTCAGGCTAATAATCACAATATCATGAATTAGCAGACTATAATGATCACGGAGTCAGACAAGACAGTAGACATGACAGTGTTTGGCACAGGTTAGAAATAGATCAATTACCGTATTGCAGGTATCGCTAGTGTCCTATTGTCCTTAAGAGGCAATGCCCTCATGATTGTTTCGTTTATGTTGATCTTAATCGTATTTGTACCTGAAGAGTGCTATTTTATGAACGTGGTAGTAATATTTTTTTTTTTTTTTTTTTGAAGCAGTGGTAGTATATTTTTGATAACTGTTTCAATCTCCTATTCAGCAGTGAATTGTATTTCTCGAAATGCTTGGATCTTTTGTTGAATTGACTGATCCTACCAGAAGAACATTACGTATCTTTCCATATTTGTGGCCAGATTATCATGACATTACGTATCTTTCTATACTTGTAAAATCTTACGTTTACAATCAGACATCTCTAATTAAGAGAAACGTCAATAGAATTGGACCGTGGGTCCGTGGCCTTACTTGATCATGAAACTTTGCTCTTCATTTCGTCTTTTTGAAAGAAGAAAACCACTCGTGCATCTAAAAACCGACCAACATGCTAAATGTGAAAACATAAGGGAAGTGCAAATAAATGAAGATTGGTGATGGCATGATGTCTATTGATGCAAAGAACTTCTAAACAAGTCTGTTCAGTATCCTGGATGGTCTGATCTTACCGTGCGTCTTTTCTAGCAAAATAAGACTAGTAATAATCAATGAGCTCATGCAGCAACATTATGTCAGTTCAATCGTCACCGGGACCTAAAAGCAAAAAGCAAGTGCGTAACAAGAAGCTAGCTAGTTAATTGTCTCCAGCATACACAAAAAGGGTTCTTTATAATTATAAAGCTAATTTTCTCATACTCCGTATATTACTTGAATGAAAAAGTTCCAATTATGTCGTTCCTTGTTATACAATTTCCACCTTTGACCAGGAACTTTATAAACGGGAATGATCGATGTTGGTGATGATTTTTTTTCGCAATTTGCAGTAATGCAGGCTTCGGTATAGACAAATGTTGATATAGATAGATCAATGCAATTGTCTTTAAGCATTCTGGAAGTTATATGCTCATCGAAAGCTAGAGTTGCTGCTTCGAGATGATGACACCTATGACTTACCTTTATTCATTTTTCCGTCGAACACAAATTAAAGATGATCTTTAAGAGGAAGATGTATGGAGGATTAAAAGAAGCATGGTTCTTTCTAGTTTTGGCTGCTTCAGAAAGTACAAAGAGATGTGTATATGAACCTAATGTTAGATATACAATTATGTGG
>CAAKMY010052160.1:0-12786 GCA_901111285.1 Corrigiola litoralis
TGTTTAATTAAACATTGTTCCAGCCCCTTTCAGTCCTTTCCAGCCCCTTCCAGCCTCTTCCAACCTCTTTCAGCCCCTTTCAGTCCCTTCCAGCCCCTTTCAGTCCCTTCCAGCCTCTTCCAACCTCTTTCAGCCCCTTTCAGTCCCTTCCAGCCTCTTCCAGCCCCTTCCAGCCCCTTCCAGTTCAGTTCAGCAAAATTCAGTCGAGGAGAACAGGGCCTAAGAATCACAAATTCTTAGTAAAGACCGTCTACTTTTATTATTAAAGTAGATCAACTCTTTGCAAGCTAAATTTTCTTAAGTTTCTTAAAAGCCCAATTTAAGTTATAAATTTTTAGCCTTTATTGGACCAATATGGTTCCGTCTATTAAAAGTTGACGGTCTCTCCCTAAACTTTCTGATTAAGATATAACTGTGTAATAACAATCTTATGCAAACCAAAAAGAAGATAAATTTCTTAAAAGTAAGCAACTTACAAAGTACTTCGTACTTCTTAGCTTGGCATAATACTGAATCGTTTTACGATTGAGAACTATATTATGTGTGAGCTCTTAGAACTGAATCAGTTTTTGGAGTTCTTATACTTCCTTTTAATGTTTTGTTTCTTTGATACCCCATTCACAATATATTTTTACCTCCTATAATTCTATACTCGATATGATCTTAGTATGTCCAAAAACAACTCCGGTTCATACTTGAATCAATGTTAATTGGATGCCAAACTTGTATCATCACTTCAACATTTGTCTCTTGACTCACTTCCTCAATAACAAGAGGCCAACTTCCTTATTGGTAGGAACGCTTCGTATTAATGATATTTTGTAAGAAACTCATTTAGCTTTTCTATAATTAAAATTGTCACATGAACCGTACTAATCAGCAATTTGAAGATGATTTTATAGAAAGAAGCAAGCAGCAGCCTTGAAGAGAGGCAGTTGTCAAATACATATATTTCACTCGCTATTGTATCAATTTGCAGCCATACTACAAATGATGTGAAACACCCGACACTACCAACCAAAGAAAAGCTTTCTTTTTCCTCTCAAGTCAATCCTTGCCCACACATCTCATGGGAAGTTGAAAGAGCGTTGTTAGTGACATAAGGCATCCCTTTCGTAGATCCAGCCATACCTTCTCATGATGAAGTACCTCGACCCAAATAAGTTCAAGCTTCAATTTTTATTAACTGGTGTCTCCAAAAAGTCGTCATTTATCACGATATCTCATCAACACTAATTCATTCTACATAAATTATTGTTTCTAGTATTGAATTGAGTGCTACTAGTGTGCATAGTAAGAAATGTATTATGTACATATTAGTTACTAATAGACGTAGGAATCTTAAGTTACTAATACCAACTTCGTATTAAAAATCCTTTTTTTTCTCATGAAGGCGGGCGAGTTGTTTGCCGTTACCAATTTAGCATAGTGATCAATTATGATTCTACTACTTGTTCCAATCCTATACACCAACCAAAAATAAACCAGTTACAACAAATGATATATCTTTGTTGTACATTAAAATAACAAACATCCCTTCGTGTTGAAACAAATTAGAGGGAAGGATGGCGATGAATAACAGGAGAAATCTTATCAAAAATCCACAGCCATAAATGAGGCGAACACATTAAAAGAGAAAGTTGGGCACAACTAGTCAACTACTAGTACCCTGCAAAGTGTAAACAACACATTGTATACAAACGAAAAGGGGTCTTTTGTCTTGGACTTTTTATAAAGAACTTACAATTTCAATTACATAAAAATGATGTACAAAACAAACCCAATTTCCAAAAAATTTAATAAATTCAGGACAGATTGAAATAGTTCAGAAAAGTTTAGAAAGTTCATATTTTTTTTTTTGAAAAGTAAGGTATAAATATATGCCATAAAGAAAGAAAAATCAGAAAAGTTCAAAAAGTTCTTGAAAAACTGAAATCAGAAACATGAAATATTCAAACAAAACGCTGCAGAGATCATGCCCGTAATTATAAAGATAGAGAAACACATGATTTATAGTAAGGTAGATCAAACTAAAACAAATTGAGTGGTTATTTCGTTAAGAAAACTCATGAATATTATGGACTTTGTAAGAAAGTATCAAACATTTGAGCTATACAATCTCGAATAATATAGGTTTCATAATTTCTAGAAAGTTCCATTTTTCACTACACAAAAAGTTGTTTACTAGTCTTTCTAGGTAAATGAAAAGTCTATTGTTCAATGTTATACTCCCTCTGTTTCTGAAATACTTATGAGAAATTTTATGAGGAGTAATCCCTTTTTTACCTCTCCTTTTCTAACATCAATTTCTATTTTTTATTATTTCTAAGTAATCCTTACTTTGGGGGTTCATTTCATACACCAGTGATCCCTTTGTTCACAAACCTCAATACCAAAACTCTTTTGAGCCCAAGCCTCCATGTTTTGTTTCTCCTCTTCAACCCCCTCTTCATCACCCTCCTAATCTTTACTACTACCACCACCACCAAACCACCCTTCCTTACATCTCTCTCTCTCTCTCTCTCTCTCTCTCTCTCTCTCTCTCTCTCTCTCTCTCTCTCTCTCTCTCTCTCTCTCTCTCTCTCTCTCTCTCTCTCTCTCTCGACATTTTCATCCGCATCTTTAGACTTTATACCAAATTGTCACATCTTACCTTTTAGACGTTAGCAACATCCTATTCACGCCTCTATGTTGTCACATCTTTATATCAGATTACACAAAGTCATTTTTGTTCATGTAAATTTCGGGTTCTTGGTAATAAATTCAATTATTTGAACACAAAGTTTAAAAATTATGTGATTCAACATTGTGGCAGATAAATTTATGCAGTTGATTCCTTGAAAGGAAAAAGAGGTTCTATAACTAAAGTTACTTGTGTCGAGATAGTGATCTAAAGGATGTTTTCTTAATATTTCAGTCCAACTGCTATTTCCCCTTAGCTTCTGTACTCTATTGAGTTTTGACTTAGTTGCCTTTACAATATCATTATACTAAATTGTCAGGAAAAAAATAAAAATCCTAGGAAATGCTAATGTGTTGATTTAAAAATTCTACATTAACTAACTGACCATTAAACAAACTTTTTTATATTGTTGATCTTTCTTAGTTTCTATGATTTCGTTTGTTTTTTGAAGTTGGTTGGGATATAAAATTATACGAGGAAATCAATTAATATGATGAGGGATAAAACCACAATTCAGAAAATATGCCAACATTGTCATCGTGTCTCCGTCATTCTTCAATGAGACAAATCTCTTCAGTTAGACATGCAAATTTTTGTCAGTCACTTCGGTTGGTTCTTTGGCTGGGGACCAAATATTACAGAAAGCAATAAGATTAGAACCATTCTTTATGCGGGGTAGCTAGAATTGAATTTGTCTAATGCAACCAAACCATGAAAGACAAATACAGCATATTCTTGCTCCATTCCGTAGCTAATTAGCCTATAACACATTTCATTTTATTCATCAGTTAACCATGATACGCGCATATTATAACATATACACATGATGATGAGATATAGAAGCTTTTATATAATGAAGTTTCCTCAGCGTGTACCATTGTATGTGCCTAACTAGCTACTACAAAATGTTTGTTAGGCCTTTGTTGATTGCACCTACCATCTTAATTATTTTAAGTTAGATGGATTATGCAATTCTGTATTATATTAGTAGGTATTTAGATAGATTGATATGCTGTGGGCCATGGATTTCGAAACTTAGGTGAAGGCCATATGAATCACGCTAACTAGCATTCATAACGGCATATAGCATCACTTCTAGGTCACTCGATCTTTTTTCTTTTTTTTTTTTTTTTGACAAGATTACATGCACAATGTTCTCTATTTTTGTTTATTAATTATCTATCATTATGATTGCTTATCAGGTTATTAAATCAAAGTACGGATCACTATGATTATCAAAGTACTGACCATATATATAGCGAACGAATCTTGGCAAATGAGTGTAGAACACTCGTGAGATTTTCTTGTAACTTCTCACCAAATTATGAACATAAGACAAATTTGTTAGAGATTTTTTGATAGCTTATCTAAGGATCTCAAGGGTCAGACTCTCTGGTGTGGTACCTTGAAAGTGTAGGCTTTAAAAATCGAACCCTCTAATGGGTGTCTTAAGGGTCTTAATTATCAGACCCTCTAATGGGGTGCCTTAAAGTTATAGTGTTATGATTGTTTTCATAGTTCGATAGGATGCCCTATAAACAATACAAGCCTTATATTATATATTAAGAAAAGACATTTCCTTACAAGAGAGATGGTTTCTACATACCGCACTCACATCGTTCCTTACTCAAGTGCGAAGATAAACAATGTGATATATGAGAATATGACAAACTTAATTATATTGAGATATTTAGATTGTGTATGATTGAATTTGGCTTTGACATATGCATCCCAATAATTTTTTGAGTTGCATTGTCTCAAAAGTATTAATTTTCTTTGTCGAAGTATGGATGGAGTAGTTTATGAGTTAGGATTCTAGATGATGAGTAGGAGACTTTTGAGAATCAATCCATTGAGAATTCTGATTATTGATATGACCGTCATAGAGGCATTGATAGCAATTCCATGTATATGACTTTCATATGTTTAGATGGTGGTGAATTTGCTTCTTTCCTCTGGTGGAGAGATGTGGTGATAACAAGGCCGTTTTTCTTTCACATAAAGTCGATTTATCGCCTTAATGAAATTCGAATAATTTGGCCGGTTATAGTAAACAATTCAACTATAATTTGAATGTTTTCATTTGGTTTATTGATATCATTGAAAATTTTAATGAAGTCTAAGTTTTTTGTTCTATTATGTTACAATTTTTACTCAAAATTATATAGATTTTGAAACGAATATTTTGATATTATATAAATGTTGAAAATTTCGATAAAAATAATCTAATCTTTACTTGTTCACACAAATACTTCCACCTTATTTAATGGACTGAGGAGCAAAGTTGCCCCAATGGTTTGGTTTCCAACCTGTTTGGGAGTTGTCACATGTTCGAATCCTCATATCCTATACCTCATCAATATTAGCTGCTACAATGTACCAAAAATAAAAACCTTAACAAATTGACAAGAATAATCCAAGATTTCAACTTTTTCATAAAATGAGCTTCCACTTACATGAAACGGGATTCCGGCCAAAAGAATTGACGTGACACATTAAAACCATTCCCTAAACATGACACTAAGGGATAGCATATGTAAAGTTCTCTAAAACATGCTTCTAAACATTATCAAAGACAAATCCTAATTAACATGATTTTATGTACTCTACAATACAAGTATACTAACTAAACAATATAAAAGGATAAAAAAAAGGATGGGGGATTGACAAGTTAAGCTTGAGCATTGACCCTCAAGTCATATTGCGATGTCAGAGAGGTTCGATGATGTTTAAATGCACTTTAGAAGCAAGTTTTCTCCTGGTAACAACTATTAAACACCCTTACTTCACCTTGTTGGCTTTACAAGCCTTGGTTATTGAAACTATAACCTTTTAGGAAGCCCCAAACCAAACCTTTTTCCTTGAATTGTTCTTAAAGAGTTGAATTATGTAAATTGTGTATAAAATGATGTGATATATATGACCTCTTCTTTTAACTTTGGCTTTCACCCTAGCCTTGACAATCACTAAAAAGCTACTTTGGTTCCTTTGAGAGGCACACAAATATCACTCCAAGAGACCCCTCCCTAACCCTAGGCCTGCAATCCCCTTTTATAATGAGGGGGGAACACCCTAAACCTACTATAGTAGCTGAATTCCTGGAAACCAAACAAGGAAACCGGATTATTCACTTACCATATCTTATCTTGCAATACTCTTTTATTTTTGCCATATCTTTTGATTCCCATATCCTTTTTGGGCGTGTAATATGTCTCTAGAGAGCTCTGGAGGTCTAGTTTCTTTTCCAGAAAATATTGCACAATTATAATAAATATCGAATCAGGAATTGCTAAATTGGTACAAGGTGTCACGATTTGAGCTTGGAAAATTCAAGCTCGAGGTTGAAGCTTGCAAGCTTAAACTCGAGCTCGAGCGGAGCACGAGCTCAATTCGAACTTATATATAATTGTGACTTTTGTCTTTTTTGTTGAACATTTATTATATTTTTTGTCTCTAAGGTTAATTTTTATGTCAATAAAAATTTATGATATATCGTGAACATATTAATACGACAAAAATAATTGATGAAAGATCATCTTTTTTTGAGATATTTCCTTTAGTCACCCTGTACTATTGGCGTTTTCTTTGAAAAACCCTCTACTTTTGTGACTCTTTTAAATATCCCCCAACTCTGTGTTTTTGGTGTTTTAAAGGCAAAACGAGGAAACACACTGACAGACATTGAAGGCCATTGACAGACGTTAGGTGAAGTGTGTTTAAGGGCTTTTAATTATGTTGTCAGATGCTTAACCACCATTGTCCTCCAACAACCATAAATAACAATCCAATGCTCACTATCATAATTTACTTTCACCCTCCTCATCTCTTCTTTCTCGTTTCTCTCTCCTCTTCAACAACAATGCCATCTTCATCTTCTTCATCTCATTCAATTAAAAAAAAAGTTCAGCATATTTTGGCAAATGTGAAGTATGAAGTTCGGAGATGTTGTAGGAAGAAACTAGATGGGAAGATCTCAGAATCAAAAGACAACCCAAACAAGTTGTATTTCAAGTGTAAGGAGTGTGAATCATTCTACTGGGCTGTTCCATTTGTCAGTGACGATGTGTTTGAAGATCTGAGAGGTGGCGGGCTTGGAAATGAAGAAAAGGGGGTTAAAATTGGAAAAGATGAAACATGGCATCAATTTAGGAGTCAGATTGGTGAACTGAAGAAACAAATCTGTGGGGTTCAGAAGAAGCTGGATGACTCAACACAACATTTGCAATTTGGAATTAAAGTTTTATGGTTTTTGGTTTTTAAATTATTTGTTGTAATTTGTTTGAAGATTTAGGAAAAAATTGATGTAATGGCTTGGTTGGATGTATTGGTATGAGTTGGACAACTTTAGTTATAGTGAAATCTCTTCTCCAAATTTTGTTATGTGCAAATATGATAATGATATTCTAATAATAAGAAGACTAAAATACAATTGCAAGGTGTGACATTGCATAAAAAAACAGGCATTGTATTGATCAACAAGGTTACGTTCATTCATTACATCTGATTACCAACATTGCAACACCAATGGTTCACAAAAAGATCCCAAATTGTCTGTCAATCTTACATACAAAAGTACCATTGATTCAAAAAAACAAAGCCCTAATTGTTGTCAATCCTACATCCAAAAGTACCATTGATCTATCTATGATCATCACTCCCTTTGGCAAAAAACTTCACATTTGTGATCCAATGTCACAACCTAAACAGCTGATTCTGGAGCAATGGCACTAAGTCTGGTTTTTTTCACAGGCCTTTCCCTCTTCTTTGCAGCAGTAGCAGGAGCAACAGAGGCAGAAGCATTTGTGGCAGAACTGCCTTCACCAGCAGCAGAGTCCCTTCTCTTTCTCTTGCTTTGCTCAGCTTTCCTCTGTTTTGCTATCAGACCTCCTTTGCAACCCAACCTATTGTGACCAAATTCTCCACATTTACCAGACTTTACAGTGCAACTTATCTTTCCTTTTTTTGGTTCACCTTGTTGCCTGATTCTATTTCTCTTAGGTTTGCCACTGGTTCTCTTTAGATCAGGAGGGAAAAAAGGTGGGAGTGGGAAAGGTATCCCAATGACCTGGATATGGGATAGGTGCTATGCTCACTGCATAAGTTTCCTTATATGCTTTCACAGAATAGAACTTGCTGCAGTATAGTTCAGGGCTGGCTCGATTGTGATGGATAACCCTAATTGCATGTTTGTAAGGGATTCCACTTATTTGCCATTTTCCACAGAGGCAAGTTCTTGCTGAGAGGTTTACAGGAAAAGTAGCAGCATTCTCTTTAACTTCAAACACCATATTGCTGCTAGGGAAAATTTGACACAACCTTGATTCCTCATTTGTGATCCTTAACTGGTTTTTGGTATAAGGAGTGACCTCATCATCATTCCAAGCAGCTGATTCTTTCTGTCTATCAGCAATCCTGATCATACAGGCTCTTCTAATACCTATAATAATAGAACAAATATAGGTCATTAACTCCAAAAAAACAAAATAAAAGGTCAATTTAAATAAATTATATGAACTCAGGGTGATATGTGTGAAAGTAATTAATACCATAAGGGTATTTTCAACAAAACATAAGACTTCAGGGTGATATTTGTGAAAAATTACCTTCAAGCAATGCCAACACTGGTTTAGCTCTGTCAAGTCCCAGGGTTGCATTGAATGACTCTGTGAAGTTGTTTTTGTTGTCTGGACAGCAATAGCTACTGTCAAAGGTATATCTGGCCCACAACTTTACATCTTTCTCAATCAACCAGTTAAATGCCTCTACTGACAGCTTCTTTATCTTATTCATTGCCTTCATGAATACATACTCTGAATAAGCATCAGCTGCTTGCCAAAAGTATGTCTCATAATAGGGGCCCCCCACTTGTTCTGTATTTGCCACAATTAAAATGCCAAAATCAGTTGAAATGCAAACAAACAAACACAAGCATTGTCATAATATCATAGATCATAAAAAGCACACCAACTTACATGGAAATTCTTGAAGAGATGCCTTGCACAAATTCTTCTAGTTGCCCTTGGCATGATGGTCCCAAGTGCAGCTTCCACTCCCTATGCAATACAACAAACAAACAAAAGTACATCAGGGTCTGTGACATATTCAAACCATCCCAATTTTATAAGATACAACTTCAAGCAAGTTTACTTACTCTCATTCTGTCACTCATGAATACAAAATCCTGAGAAACTGTGACAGATTGTAGAGCCAACCTCAAGCAGTTGATGAAATAACTCCAACTATCAGTTGACTCATCAGCAGTCACATCATAAGCTAAAGGGAACAATTGCTGATTACCATCCAATGCTACATCAGACAATAGCATCTTATTGTAGTTTCCCTTTAACCAACATCCATCCACACCTATCAAAGGTTTACAACCATTTGCAAATCCCTTCAGTTGTCCTTCAAAGCTGATGAATATCTTCTTGAACTGCAGAACTGAATCAGCAGAGACCCTACCCCAACTGATGTTAACATAAGCCTCTGGATTAGTCTTCTCGATCATTCTTTCATAATCAGGAAGCTGTGAAAAATGAATGATCATGAGCCCCATGAATCTCTTTCACTGCTTTGGCCCTAACTTTATACATAGTGGCTTCAATAACTTTCACAAGAAACTGTTGGAACACAAGTTCACACAAACTCTTGATAGGTATTTGATGTTGGGCTCTAATTTCATCCACCATCTTTTCAGCACACCACTCCACATTTGCCATTGGGTTCCATTCTATCCTGTCACAAGTATGGTCTGCTGACAGTCTTTTGATTGCCCAACTTATTCCATCAGGAAGCAAAGAAGCATGTAACCTCCAGTTACAGTTTTCAAATACACACCTAACAGTATACTTATCAGGCTCTGACTTGATGATCACAATATCAGCACCAAGTTGTACACAAAAATCCCTAACCACATGTTTCAAGTGATCCTTGTCCAGAAATATCTGCCACTCCTCAAGTTTGATTTGCCCAAACCCTTTATCTTGGTATATGTTACCATTTGTGTACAACCTATCAATGTAAACTGGTCCAGGAGTAGTCTGATCATCATCACTCACACCTTCATTCCTGTCAGCATCATTGTGTGGTCTAGGAGTAGTCTGATCATCATCCTCATTCATTGTAGTATTCTGCTCAACCTCATCAGCCTCACTAACATTCTCAAGGTTATCACTATCAACCAATTCTGTGTCTTCACTGTCATCAGTATCAGAATCAGAGTCAATGTGAAAATCACTCTCATCAGAAACATCAGAGTCAAGGTCAATCACAATTTCCTCTGACCAAGCATCCATTGCCCTCACTACAGCTTCTCTTGTACTCTTCTTTTTCTTTGGCACAGATTTGGGTTTATATACACCCTTGTTGATGGCAGTGGTTCTTGGTACTGTCCTACCTAATTTGGCTGGCCTATGTAGGAGTGGGCTGTGTGAGCTGTGTGGGCTGTGTGGGAGTGGGCTCATCAGGTGTTGGTGTAGGTTGAGTCGAATGAGGAGATGTAAATGGTGGAGTTGAATGAGGAGATGTAAATGGTGGTGGGCTTGATCCAGTACCAGTTGGGCCAACAGGTGTGTTTAATCCTGTTGCAGTTGGGATAGAATGTGTAAATGGTGGTGGGGCAGAAGTTCTAGTTGTGGGCCTCCCTTTTTTTTTTCTTTGGGGTGATTTTATTCTTAGCAATGTGTTTCACCCTTTTTGGTGATTGAATGTTGTCATCACCGGTCAGGGGCTCAACATTCAAGGGAATGATACCCTCCATGATATCATCAAAACTTCCACCCATTTCAGCTGCCTTTCTCATGTCCTCTTCCCTTCTCAATTCCTCTTCCATTCTCAGTTCCTCTTCCCTTCTCAATTCCTCTTCCCTTCTCAGTTCCTTTTCCCCTAATTTAGCCTCCCTTCTCTCTTCATCCATTTTCGTTTGAAACTCTCTTAACTCCTCCTCTTGTTGTGTTTTCCTTAGCCTACTTTGCTGCTCCATCATTACTTCCTTCAGTTTCTTGGCTGACAAATGATTCCTTGTTGGGGTTGAGCTGGATTCTATGTGCAATTCAATTTCATTCACAATCTCAAATCGTTCCATCATCTTACACACATCAGCATCTGAAGTCACCTCAAACATACTTGTTGAAAAAGGGACTTTATATTTGATGACAGGGTTACATGGAGGAATAACATTTTGTTTGGTTGCCTCATCTTCTAAATCAATTAGCAAGCACAATATGCTATATTGATCAGGATCCTTAACCCTTATGTCATAAGAATGAGCCCCAAAATGTACAAGCAACCATTTGAATGGAGGTGTAGCCATGATACCTACATTTTCGAACAAAAATTTAAAACTTTTTTACAGGACATGCAAACAGCACCACAAATTCAAACAACACAACTTACAAATTCAAACAACACAACATAACAAACTCCAAATCAACCTTCAATCAACATTTAAATAACAAAAAATTGCACCTTTCTACATCAATATTCAACCAACATTTAAACAACACAAAGATTACAACTTTCTTCATCAACATTCAACAAACATTTAAATAAAACAAAGATTCAATCTTTCTTCATCAACATTCAACCAACAGCCATTAAAGTCGAAATGATAACAGAGCATTTCAAAACAAAGTTCAAATGCCTTAACAAAACTTAAAATAATCAATAGCAATATACCCCTTTTTGTCTTATAGAATCTGAAAAATGCCGATGTTCTATCTGCTCAATTGCTATGTTCGTTGTCAGAAGGTTTTTTTTTAGAAAACTTTGGGAAGTTAAAGGTTTTTTTTTGGTACAATAACAGAAGAGAACAGAGACGCAAGGAGAGAAAGAGTGATGAGGGAGAGAGAATCAGAAGCATTTAATGCCCCAACTACTTTTTTTGTCTTAATCTTGTCTTAATCTTCCCGCCTAACACTAATGATTGTATATAAACGCTTATCATAACGTCAGTCAGTGTGTTTCCTTGTTTTGCCTTTAAAACACCAAAAACACAGAGTTGGGGGATATTTAAAAGAGTCACAAAAGTAGAGCGTTTTTTTAAGAAAACGCCAATAGTACAAGGTGACTAAAGGAAATATCCCATTTTTTTTTTTGTTAAGTAAAGGCCGATGATATTCAAATATTTTTAAACTCGAGCCGCTGACGAGCTTACTGCTCGACTTGGCTTTTTAAGGACTCGAGCCGAGCTCAAACTCGAGTCGAGGTCACACGAGTCATGTTTTGATCGAGCCGAGCTTAGGCTTCTCGCGAGCCAGTTAAGCTCATTATCACTCGAGATAGGATGACTTGCCTTGGTTAGGAAAAGGTGGGTCACTTGTAGGCATGTAAATTGGGTGGGTACGTAAATCATGGATATAGGATTTCCCATACTAGACCAACCTAAACTTTGAACTCTAGTACCCGCCAATGGTAGTATCCATCCAACGGTTATAGAATTCAGACACATCAGCTACCCGCCTGAAACCAACACACCTCCCTTCCCCACCTGATAGATTGTTCACAGTTCTTATATTAATACATCATGATTTTTGTAAGGAGCATATATATTAAAATTAAATTCTATTACAAGGGCTCAGAAAGACAATGTCGATAATATGAAAATATACTCTTTGATTTCATAAATATGCCGTAAGGTCGAGTTTGGGGTGGGGGAGGACAAGGTTTGGGCCGGGTATGATAGTCACAATAAAGATGAGGGTTAGGGTGAATGAAGATGGTGACAAGATGACTGCTAGTTGTTAGGGAGGCTGGGGGGAGGAGTGTGATTGGGCAAGCATGGAGGGGAATATTGTGGTTGAGTAAAGGTTAGGGAGGGAGTTCTATGATTGTGCAATGGTGGGGAAGAGGTTGTACTGGCATAAAGTCTAGTATAAGATTGTGTAGCAATTGTTATACTGCGCACCCAGTGCATGATGCTCCATGCACTCATACACTGCCCACCCATATTATATTTTTCCAAACCCATAACCACTAACAAGATACTAGATCTAAAAAATAAAAAACACACTATATTCAAAACTTTAAATAGCATGATTTTCTCCCCAAACTTTATTGTGCGATCCTTTTAAAAAAAAAGGAAAAAAAAACATGACTTCCTCTCC
>CAAKMY010052162.1:0-11616 GCA_901111285.1 Corrigiola litoralis
AGAGAGAGAGAGAGAGAGAGGGCGTAATTAGTAGTTATTCCTTACAATCCATCTAAGAAAGGTTTCAGAAATTCCACAGAATTTACCAATAAGGAAACAGAGTGCATCATACATTTGAAGCACAAGTAGAAAACTTGGAAGAGACAGATAAACTAGTACTAGAATAGTCTAGGGTGGGAGGAGACATCTAAGATATATTTGAGTTAGAAATTCATCATCATATATACCTGTTTCATCCTAAATACTCAATATTACAAAGTTTAAGCCAGGGACAGTGCCGCTTTTGCATAAATTAATGATATTTGCCCTTAGTTCAAACTCGTGACGGATGTTTGGAGTAAGGTATCAGCATAGATAATCACCTATTCAATCCTGATTCAGGGTCTCATACTCGCCTTTTACATCATCAACCATTCTTACATAAACACATTGACAAACTAATTTTCCCATAGCAAGTGCTTGACTTTCTTAAATCTCAAGCTACTTAAACATTTATCTTTCACTATTAGTACTATATGGAGAGACTATAGGTTCCTTTTTCCTGCTAACTGGCTCAGTCATTGCAATCAAACGCATGAGAATTCACAAAGAAAGAAAGTCACAAAGGGATGGAAGAAGTATGAAAGTAGTGGTTCTTCGATAATATGCAAATATATGAAGCCAAGATATTTAAGTACTTTAATGCAAACTTCACTTCAGAAACAACACGTACAGCTGGAGCAATAACATAAAGTTACTAAAAGGCTACATAAGGTATTACTGAACTGTAATTACACATGGAAGTTACCAACTTCGCTCAGCAATTGCAATGCTGTCAAATTTCTAGAAATGCTAACTTGAGATCAGGACTGCCATATTGCCAATTGACAAGGAGATATAAGTAGATACTGTGAAATCCCATCAATGACTTATGAAAGAGAGGAAAGACTCACTGAAACAGAAACTACAAATAATCATAAGAGCAAACAAAATTGCTCTACGGAACCCACTTCTAGATAGAGAAGAGGAGGAATATAATTTTCCGGAGAGAACAAGATCATTATAAAGACTTCAGAGATGAAAATTGTCAATGCAACCCAAAAGTATGATTTTAGAAATTAAACTTCATCATCTAGAGAAAGTGACACCGGGGGGGGGGGGGGGGTTAGAAGAGCTTTAAATATCAAAGACAAGATCTTTAAGATCAGACAAACTATCAAAACTTCAAGCAGAATGCTAAGACAGAGAACCTCAACGGATTTTCTTTCTCGCGCACATCAAATTATAAAAGGCTTGGAGAACAAAAAAGAAAAGAAAATACACGATTATAAAAACCTTGGAAAAGTAAAATGTAGAAGAAACAGATTATGAGCTTTTTAGAATCACAACAATAAAGATGCTTGAATTCAACATACCCGAAAACACCATTCACCACAAAGGTGAGAAAACAAAACTATCGGTTTCATGCTGGATTTAAAGCAGATGAATAAAATGACAAATAACTCTGTGTGGATTAATAGTATAAATGGTAGCAAAAGTGGGATTGTATTACTGCCTTGCAGGAACACGAGATTGGATTCACTGCACCAGCCATCAATCAGCGGACATGCAATCTCCTGCTTAAAATATGGTCTAAAGGGCGTCCAGGTTGCTCATTGTTTGAAATAACTACACCAGACGCTAATATTCAATTATTGGTAGGCATATACACGAGAGAGCACGGGAAATGGTAATCTGATAGACCAAAAGTTCAAGCCTCAAACCTTATCAAGCTCAAGAGACTTTTAAGTATTTAGGGCCAAAAGCAACTCAATGAAGTACATATGAAACAATATGATTGTTTTAGACTCAGACGTTGGTGTACAAATATGAACACTAGCCCTAATAATGTATGGAATTCGACAACTCATGATTGACCAAGCACCTAGCTCAATGATTAAGTCAACTGAACGACTCTAAAAAAGTGCCTCTATTTAACAGCCCTAACCTAGCACAATCAAACCAACCCTTTGCAAGTCACATAGATGAGGTACGCCTAGCTGCCTTACCTAAACTATTTTTGCCATCTAGGTTATTTTGCTTAACCTCATTTTGGACCAAACAGAACTAACTGCATACAGGATGGTCTAAAAGAGTGGCTATATTGTTTGTAATATCTTCGTGTGATGCTAATATTCATATATCGGTACTCATGTACAAGAATAAGCAAGGAAAATGTTCTACAGCTATACTATGTTAGGCTGTCAACAAAAGTTCAAAGTTCAACCCTATCAACCTCTAGAGATTTTAGGGAGTTGGGCCCCAATGAAATACATAACAATACATAATTTAGGTATATGCATCACATGACGTACAAGACCATGGAACCCTAGAGACAGAATAGATTGGAAATTGTGCCTTTATCAATCATTTCCGATTCCAAAACAGTTCAAAGGCTGAATTGAAACCCGTCCAATTGTCACATAAAGAATGCAAGCCTAGCTGCAATATACGAAAACGTTCTGCCACGTTATTTCGTAATCTAAGCTCCCACTAAATGCAGCTGATAGTTGGTTCATGCTCTGGATAAACCACTCATTCATTCATATACTATTAAGTGGGTCTAAGGAGGTTCAATTTTGGGTATTCTGATGTTAAGGGTCGTTGTAGTTGACAATATAACCAATCCAATAAGTATCTCTTTATAGTAGAACTCACTTCAAACATAGTATCCATCTTTCTAAATAATTAAATCGACGATTTTCAGGAGTTAAAAACAGGGTCAGCAGGCTACACCCTGTATAAATTAATAAGAGATGAGTTTATTTAACCTCATGACTGAAGTTAGGGCAAGCTATCGGCGTGGAGAATCAAACCTTTTTCGATCCTCATACTACATCATATACTCGCTATCTGAAGGACACATCAGTACATTCCATACTCAGTGCCCACACCGACTATTTTAGTAAGTACCATTTTAGAGTTGAGTGCCTTATATGATAAATGAATGCTTCTTGAACAACTATATTTCAATAATAATGTTACGATCATTATCAAAGCACTGGCTCATATCACCACTAAGTTGCTCACTAATTGTACTCACAATGCATGAATCACATGAAAGAAGTAAAAAACAGGTGATTAAGTTTATTGATATGATTACAGATACAGTATAGGACCCTAGTGTCGAAGTCTAAATACTTCAGCAATTTAATGCAGAATATGCTTCAAAAACAATTATACCAGCAGTTGAAGCAACAGAACTTCAGAATAGCGTAATACAACCTGTGTCAGTGAACTGTGATTAAACATTGAAATCACAATCGAATTCTTGGAGCTAATGCAGTGTTGCCAGATCGCCTTTAAAATCTAACTTGTGATAAGGATCACCACGTTGACAACTGAGAAGGAACTTGGCCAAATATAACGAAAGCCCCTACATGGGCCTTGTAACAAGAGAAACAAGGCACAAATTCAGAAATACTTACAGCAGCAAACCCATAGATAGATACGATATGATAACCAAAAGGTCTACTGCCTTAAAGAACACGCTTCAATAAAATGAGAGAGAGATTTTTTTCTAGAGAGAGAGAGAGACGGAGAGAGGGAGAGACACCCAGAGAGGATGGGTTGGGAAGATCTTATAAACATCAAAGAAAAGATTTTAAGAACAGACAAACCTCAGAAGAAACTTCAACAGAGAAGACTAGGAATCAGAAAACAACCAGTAATCTCAATGACAATTACCAAGATAATCTACGTAAGACTCAGGTGCTCTGATTTTGGACGTTCAGGTCACAGATTCAATATAAAAAAAAGGAACAAGACCCACATACAGTTGATCACCAACACAGAATCACAACAAAGTTTCATTTCTTCGAAAAACACCGCAGCACAAAAGTATCGAAAAATGGGGGAATAATAAAATTCAGATCTGGAAATAATCACAACATTAACGATGTCCAAGTTCTACATACTTAAATAACACCATTCAACAATTGTGACTTCGCAAAATCATTAACTACAAAGTAAGGCGGAAAACTGAAAAAATGTAATCAACAATCTATGCGTGCCTGTGTGGATGCTCGTTGCAAGTGGTGGCATTACTGGAACCAGAATATATTCTCAACGGTGGCTCATGAGATTGTGTTGAGTGGACTAGCCATCATTACAATAAATATGTGATAACCAGCAAACCAGATGGCCTATAATTGCGGCTCTAGAGTTTCTTAGTTTTCGTAATATTTTTGTGTGAATAGGTGATGCTAAAATTCATTTGTCGGCACACATATGCAAGAGAGTAGGAGGAATGGAATTTGACAGCTTGTAATTGATCAAGCACCTAGCTCAAGGATCATCTCGAGAAAATGACTATGAAAAAGTGCCTCTATTGATCACACCTAATCTAACACAGTCGGAAGGCTGAATGAAACAACCCCTCCAATCGTCACACAAATAAGGTAAGCCTATTTACGGTAGACAACATGTCTCAGCATCTAGTTATTTAGGGTAATCTCATTTCGCACCAAGGCCCTCTTCTCGATAGGGGAACTCTGGAAGCATTCTCAAAAGTTTCTATAAGTTTCGCAAAATTCAATAGAGTTCCCCAAAGTTCTTATAAATTTCTTAACAAAATACAAAGGAGTTCCCAAGAAAATATTACGTCGAAACCAGGGCCCAAACAATGGAAACAAAAAGTCCTCAATGGTAGTTCAGGGAAAGGCCGCGCGAAATTACGTTTTTGTCCCTGATTTTCATAAATTTGCGGCTGGGACAGGTAGGTAGTCTCCAGACTGTGTTAGAATTGGTCGGGCCCAAACCAACCTTGTGGATCAATTTAGCTGATTCTATGCCCATGATCAATTTAGCTGGTTTGCTAAGGCGTTTCAGTCCCCTTATTTGACCTTGTTTAATCGAATTTCAACTACATCGAATTTTAAGGTCGTTTGTGACGTTACCTTAAAAAAATTTCAACTACATGAAATAAAAAGTTACATGAGGTAAGGTAGCTTATGATCAAATGTCGGATACCTTCTGACTTATCAGCTACCTTTTCAGTCAGTTTTGCCATAAATAGCCATGGTATGAACGAAGCGAAAAAACCTCTAATAAGAACTAAACCTCACATCCAACACTTTGGAAATGAGAATAACACTACTTTGCCCTGTCTCCAATTCTTATAATATAGACGCTCCCTAATATAATATTGATTAATACTATATGCTACCATTGTGGTCCCACCCGACTCGAATATCAAATAAACAAGTGGAATCTTTCATATAAGTTGTCGGGTACCTTAAACAGAAATACCCAAATGACAGGCACCTAAAGTGGAATTACGCTATATGTCAGGTACCAAAAAGAAAAATATATTACCATGATAAGTAAAAGATTAATTATTACCCGAAGAGGAGGAGAGGTAGTGGTAGCAAGTAAAGAATGACGAGGGTCATTCAGTAGATGGGTTTGTCGGTGACGACGAGGAATATCACTGCTGCTGCGGTGACGGTGGCGGTGACGGGGGGTGGCTGTATCATCAGAGTCTGCTAAGTCCTCAAATGTTCGAGAAGATCGAGACCTTCTTCCATAGAACAGGACTGACGCGCTCGGCATACAAGAACCCAATTAAGTGTTTTAGTGAGAATTGAGAAGATTATGTGAGAGAAAATCTAAGGAAGAAATATAATGATAGTGAAATGATATTATTTGTACTTTGTTGGTGTTTACTTGTACTTGTAAAGACAATGAAATTAGATTTTGAGATTATCGGTAAGTAAGTAATTAACGAGGAATGATAGGCCAATTGTAGCTATTGGATGCGATTGAAGGGACCCTCAGAAAAAGACAAAAAAGTTACCCAATTATCCTTACTGTTTTATACTAATGAACATGTTTATCCTTTTTTTTCTAAATAGAAATTACGATAATGCCTTGTAAAAAGATGGGGCCTTCTAATAGCACCCAATAACTCCAATTTAAAAGTCATTTATCATAAGAAACCCATGTTGTGTTTGTTTAAGCCAAAAGTGGGTCAGATGTCATGATTGACAACCTTGAATTAATATAGCTACCCACCTATTGTAGATGGGTAAAAGTGGGTCAGATGTCAGATGCAAATTGTTGAAAGGGAAAGGTTACGTTCTGCTTTTTTTTGGCAAGGGTTATCGTTTTATGTTTCTTAATTAATTTTCTCAAACTTCTATCAACTTGACTGCCACATTTGGGGACATGGTGTTTCGACTTGGGTTAGCCATTATCGGACGCCAAATTTTATTGACTCACATGCATCACTTGGGCGTAGGAATCACATGTGAATTGTGGATGATGATGCATATGTAATTATGTATGCTTGTGAGTCGTGACTTGGGTACACCGCACGTCTTTGTGTTGTGTGTACACAAGTTAGGGCCAAGGTTTAAATCTAAGGCTTCTAGTATAAAAGTAATAAACTCCACCATCAAGCCAATATAGACCAATTGATACATTTGTAATACAAAATAGATAAATTACAATCCCAATGGAGGTCGAGCCCCCCTTCATATAAAGGAAGCTCCGCCACTCGGGTCAAGGTAGGAGTACTCCAAATTATTTGAGATTGTTTTGGATTTCAATCGTTATATCCTCATACCCACAACATCAACTATTATATTATATCAAAAAAAAAAAAAAATTAGGGTCAATTAGGGATTAAAGCGGATGCAGACTTTGACTTGATAATTAGTCTACTTGTATAAAGTGAGAGATTATCCTAAGGATTCCTCCTCATCTGAAAAGAAGAGGCTGAATTGGTTCATATGATATATCTTTGTTTTCTCACATATTTATAGTACTGATTCAATTGATTGATTAATTGCATAGAAGTTTTATGTATTTGTGACAACTTGACCCACCACCGGTTTCAAGTTTCAACACAACCCATTTAATTATGAGTTGCCCCCTTAGAGCCCATTTGTCCTCACTTAAGCCAAAAAAGGAAAGGCCTTGTTGATAGGGTAGTGGGTGCTACCTCTTATAAACCATTAAGTCCACACATCATTTAGCGATGTGAGACACCAATTCTCATGGGATGTTATAGTATTAGTAATTGATGCATTTGCATGTGTAACAAAGTTAGTAAATTTAGAGAAACTTGACCAAAAGCTTTAAGGTTTGAAACTCTCCTCTAATTAAAAAGTTAGTCTTCTTCGTAAGTGGTCTGCTTATTCGCGTGCTTTGAGGTTACTCTAGTCTCCACTAGTTAAAAGTTAGTCTTATTTGTAAGTAGTATATCTATTCTTATGTGTAAACCCTTGTTGAGGTATGTGATATGCTTTAATCTTAAATTGAATAGGATGAATCTTTACCCTAAACTTTATATGCTAAAAACTATCTTCTAGTTCTAATATTCCTCTTTTAGTCAACTTCTTAAACCATGAAGATGCATCGTATATGTATAAATTGCCCCCATCATGATCACATTACCAACATCATCCTTACATGGTTTTTCCAACAAAAATCCGATCCTTGTTATATTTTAGGTACATACATTTTGAATTAAGTCTTTAGTTGCATGTGCAAATCTTAATCTTATAAAACGTAACCCTTTCTAATGTAACTAACTATAAATGGGCTCTCTTTCTTTTCTTTTTTCTTTTTGTTTGTTCTCAGTGTTAGTTAATGCTCTGAATTCAATAGCTCCGGTGATTGTTAAGACTTGTCCTCTAAGTGAAACGAACATGTGACTCAAAACTACTTCCCTCCAAGTAATCTAACCTTAGCGGAGGTGGAAATGTTACGTACGTTAATATGTTTTAAGTCCTCCCCTTCCTTTTGATCTCTAAAAATTACTTCTAAATTAGTATCAGTATTTGTACACCGTACCATATATTAAATCCCCAATTGAGGATCGTATCAGACTGTCAGTACAGCCCCATCACATGGTGCCGTCCCTAACACCGCGCGGCTAAAATGAAAATCAAAGTGATATGATGCGGAAGACACAATCAAAGACAACATTATAAATCAAAGGGGATATTTATTTCATATATTAAAAATTGCACCATTTGCAGCACATGAAGCATGAAATTTAGGAGGATCGAACTAATCAGCAGTTCTTTCATTCACGACTAGTTAATCGCCTTCGCATACGCTTTTCCTTTACAGGATGGGTATATGTATGATGTATATATGAGATGGTGAGATGGTTATTCAAGCTGTACCTATCCATTGACTTATCCACGCCTTGTACTCCAAAGGAATTCTAATTGTGTACTAATTAAACCCTCGAAATCCAGAATTTATTACTAGTTATACACTTACGTAAGTCTCACATGCATATTGCATAGTAACATGTTGAGATCATAATATGATAAAACCAGTTATGGATGGCGATGAGGAGAAAGGAGGTAATGATCAGCAGAAGGAACATCAGGGTCGTGCTTTTCAACCCCATCGATGTTCCGAATCCAGTAAGTCTGTCCTTGTCCTAGAGAAGCCGCGTCATAGGGGACACCATCCATCACCCTATCCTGTCCTTCAGGGAAGTATATTCCACTCCGTGGGTGTGGTACCCAGTTTACGTCCATCACCATGTTCTTATGCTTCTTCTGCTCCATTTCAATACCATTTAATTCACTTTCAAGCTCTTGGTCACATTCTAAATAATGCACTGCTGCGAACTGGCTCATGAAGTGGCGTTGATAAACAGGTCTAGCAGCTGCCCTGCATAGATATAATGATATTAAACTTTGATACCTATAGAGTTAAAAAAATTATAAACTTTGAGGCCTATATTTATAAAAAATGCAGCTTGGATTGACTGATTACACTTTTAGACGTACCTACTATAGATATTACATACTGAAAGAGATTAAAACTTAGAATTGAACATACTACAAACTCTCCTCTGAATTTCCACTCCTAATTCAAGATCAATTCAACATAAAGAGAAAACCCTTAAAAATTGTTCGCTTGAAAATCTATACGTACAACGCATATCCTTTGCTTAATTAGCTTTTTGTTGAAGGGAAATATATATACCACCCTCTCTACTTGTGGTCTTAATCAAACTGATAAGAATATATGTATTTTAACCACATTTTAATGAGTATGACACGCGTAGGTTCTCAGATTTTATGTATTTGAACCAAACAAAGTATATATGTATACATTTGATGAGTTTGACGCACGTCGGTTCTCAGATTATATAGCAAATGATAGGTAGCTAGGTACCGTCTTGAACTAGAATGTATATATAAACATATTTTAGGATTTCCTAAGCAAGAAGTTTAACCAATAAACAGTACTACTCTTCGGAATCGACGAAACATAATGAATTTTCTGATGAGCAGTGAAATAACAGAATCACCTTAGAAGACCAAAGTTAGTCAATGCAACAAGTTTAGTTGTTCTTGCCATCTCCCAAACAACAGAAGTGGTCTGATATTCTTTAGTACCAAAATCAGCCACGATAAGTTGATGAAGTACCCTGATCTTAAGAAAGTCTGCCTCTTAATTAAGTACTTCTATGGCCCTGTTATTAAGCATGCTGTAATTTATAGAACTATGATCATTGATATTTAGTTTGTTCCTAAGAATCTGTTCTTTGGTGGTATACATCATCTGGTGAAGGTTATGGCAAAAGGTACCTGATGACTATCCAATGAATGCCTAATAAAAAGGGATAGTGAAGCTTTGTGTTGTACTTTATCCTCTACCCTTGTGATGAGAGTTATAAAAAATTAGTGGTTTTAAACTTTTGACACAACAGTTTTATGCCAATTCGGAATTAAAGAGTGGACATAAATATTGCGCATTACTTATTGTTGATCTTGTTTTAGTAAAAAATAAACGAATGAAAATGGTATGTACATGTAAAACGCAAGTGCAAACTGTGGAATCCATCTTAAAACTGAACAACTGGTTAATTATAAATTAATATGGAAAAAGATCATATATATGCTGCCCGGCCGAGAACATCTTGCCTAATGTCTAGTGCATCCAAAATCTTTAAGCTTTTACATTAGTGTTTGTTAAAAAAAAAGCACCGTCCACTCTCTCTTCCATATGCTCCACATGGAAATTCATGCAGCCACCGTAATATCAATAGTTAGTCTATGTTTTCATTTAATTTCCATTTCACGAGTAGTATGAATGCTTAAATTTCACACATGGTTAATTGTATTGTAACTGGTTTCATTGAAAAAGATGCTGTAATTTGTACCTAGTATATATAAACGGTGAAATTCGAATTGTGAATTTTCAGTTTAATTATAAATATATAACTAGCTCAATACATGAATTTAGCATGTCCTAACAAAATAAGAGTTGTACCATAGTAGATTGGTATGAGTACGTGGTATGGACTCTTATCCATTAATCAAGTGGTCAGGTGTTCGAATCCCGACGCTTGTCAGTGGTCGGGGAAACCAAACTTGGGAGGGGATACCTATTACCTTCAGTAGCCCGAAGAATACTACCTTTACTATCAGTGTGGATACTCCTAAACACAAAAAAATACCACGTGGTGTAAGAGTTAAACTAGAGAGCAAGCTCATTTGTTGAGTTTGAATCCCTTACAAGTATAAGAGTGTTGTAAAATTTTTCCTTTGTTTTGGAAATTATATTGTGAATAAGTGAAACATTTGTATGATTCTACAATATTTATTTGGTGTCCGTTTTACCAACATTTTTTCTTGGGTACTTCCACTTAAGACACTCAAATTTTCTACAATTGGTATAAAAGCTAAGTGGCCTGATTTTATACCTTGTCAAAATTATTAGTCTGAAATTGATATTGCTCCAACAAATAGCCAACATTATTTTCTTGTATGAACCAAATATATATTTTATCTAGTTAACTCAAAATTAAATTTTGGCTATAGGGGTCCGGGATCTCAAAGCGAAGGTACTTCTATTAGTGTGCATTCTAGGTCCGCAAAGCTAGTTGGTAAAAAACCAAACTTACTAGTTGAGTCGAGCATCACCAAGTCATTATCGCGGATATTTCTAATTAAGTTAGTAGTATCCAGAATTTAAACAATAGAACATGGACACACGTTTGCGGTTATATTTGTTGGGATAAGATCTTTGGGGTATTGTGAGTGGTAGTGAAACCGCACAACCCACTAACCTTGAGAAATTCAAGAAGTGGAAGGTTAGAGCCACAAAGGATATATACATGTTAGTGGATCCGTGGAAGACGAGTTACCACACCGCATCAAGTATACCAAGACACCCAAGGAAGCATGAGATACCTTGAAGGAGTTGCTCGCAAAGAAGAATGATGCACAACTCTATGAAAACGAGTTGATATTGACCAATCAAAACACTACGACGGCGAACCAGTGGTTTAGTAAAGTAAAAACTTTGTGCGAGTGGATCACAAATATAAATCATTGAAATTCAACCACAAAGACAAGGATGCGTTGTATAATTATATTTTGTTAAGACCCAGGTTCAGTTGGGCTACACAACCCACCTCATTGAGTTTGAGAATGTGTCGGCTAACGAAGAAGCTCTAAATAAACAAAGCTCTGGAAAATCTGTAATAGATGAACATTTACATATGCAGACGCACTTTTCACTCCATTGTCAATAGTCGTGGGCGGGTGAGGCTGATGGTAGGTCATGGGGGGAGGGAGGGAGGGAAGGGGGGGGGGGGGGGGGGGGGGGGGGGGA
>CAAKMY010052172.1:0-16189 GCA_901111285.1 Corrigiola litoralis
GGGGGAGGAGGGGGTGGTGGTGGTGGTTCGAGTTTCGATGATTTGTTGCCGGGGTTTGGGAGGAGCTCTTCCCCTATTAACAGGTATAATTAAAGTAATGCTGTTTTTGTATTTGATTTGTTTATGTTATGGTGATTTTTGTTTGTTGATCGGGCGAATTTGTTGTTGTTGTGAATAATTAAGTAGTGGAGTATGTTTTTAGTGAGTTAGATGGATAAAGATAAGTTGGAATTCGCGGTGTTAGTAAGAGGAAATAGGTTAATTCTAGTTAAGAGGAATTGAGTTAATTTTAGTTTAAGGGGAATTGTGTGAATTCTAGTTGCGGATGTGAGCTAGTTAAGCGGATAATAGTCGTTGGGAGGTTGTGCCAATGACAAGTTTGACCTTTGTAGCCCGTTATGTGTGAAATAATAGTATAGTGTTGATTTAGGTTAGTGTGTTTCGAGTGATCTGATGAGCTGGGATTTCGGGAAAAAGGATGGGATGGGCGTAGTTTTGGGGTGGTTCAAAGTTAAAAGGATGTGTATAAGATGGGTGCTAATGGGCAGTGGAGATGTGAGTAGTTGTGACGATTTGTGGTTGTTATGCTTATATAGTAGTGGAACATGTCTTTAATGAGTTAGAAGGATAAAGATAAGTTGGAAATTTCGGCTTTACGAATGATCTATTGTATTAGTTAGAGGAACAATGTTGATTATAGTTGCGGATGTGAGCTAGGTAAGGTGGTAAAAGTCGTTGGGAGGTTTTGCCGATGAGGTGATTTTGGAGCTTGTGTACTTGAATCTTGACCTTTGAGCCTCATTATATGCCGAAGAATAGTATAGCGTTGAGTTAGGTTAGTGTATTTTGAGTGATCTTTTGAGCTGGGGAAAGGATGGGACGGGCGTAGTTTTGGGGTGGTTTAAAGTTAAATGGATGTTTATGAGATTAGTGCTGATTGGCAGTGGAGATGTGAGTAGCTATAACGATGGGTGTAATGGAAAGGAAATGCATAGGTAGTTAGCTACTAGAATTAGTGTTTGCCGTAGTGGTACTTTAGTTCATCTTTTGTAGCTTATTGGTTAACTTACTAAAGGATGGAACATAGTGGATAGAGGATGGTGCTTTTGAGTGATGATTGACGTAGACATTAACATGGTTTCACAAACATGGTTAGTTTTTGCTTTTGATAGTTTATCTAGGCTCTACGCCATGCACATTGGACGTTGTTAGTGTTGTTTTTACCTATACAAAAGATGAGGAAGATGCTATCTTTCTTTTCAAAACAATATCACTTAACGCTGGGTTTTGGCCCTTAAGGGTCCCTCTATTGTCCTATAATTTTTGATGGTAAGACGGGTACCTGTCCGGGTGCTATAACTTAGGTGCAATCTGAGGCAGGGTGAAACATCCTCTCTAGATCCCCACCTATTTGAGTGGTCTAAATATGGGCCTCCATTGTGAGTGGGAGAGTGGCGACCAGCTGGCCTAGTCTTGCTGCTCTAGATATCAGCTGTTGTTGAAGGCATCAAGGCAGAATATAGTTCCTTCATGGAGGGTACTGTTTTGGAAGAGTTCTGTTACATGGCATCTTAATTTGTTATTTTTTTTGTCTACTGAATTTCTTAAATTTATGAATTTCGGAAGTTTTGCTGGGAATATTCACTGTAATGTTGAAGGGTCCTTATTACTGGAACACATGCTTATTTTTTGGAGGTTGTGTTTCTCCCTCTATTGTACTTTAAGTTTAATTTGGCTTTAGGTGAATGTATTTACATATAGTGCCATCATATATACTCTCTGAGTAACTTATAGCCAGCAGCTCAGTAGTCTGTTTAGGTATTAATTTGTGATAATATATTTAAGTCACTTTTGATGCCTTGATCAGTATTGATTGTCCATCTGCACCCCCTCCAAAAAAAAAAAAAAATGTTCACTTTGATGCTTCATTCTTGATATGCATCTAGTGTAACGGCAAGTTCCTGCTGTTTTATGTGGGTCGGATCTTTCATTTTATTCGGTTCTGTTGCCTTTTGTACAGGAGTTCAACCCCCGTGTCTTCCTCTTCTGGGATCTTTAGCGACCCCTTGGAGGAAATTGGTAATCTCGGTAACTCTAGCAGAAAAAAGGTTGAACATTCTTCTACAACAGGAGTATTTGACGATATAGATCCCCTCAGTGGTTTTGCAACGTCTGTACCTCCTTCGTCAGGGGAAATGAATGGCAGAGAAAAGGATGAAAGCCCTTTACGAACAGGATCAAGAGTCTTTGGAAGGCAAACTTCAGCTGGTCCAGATGCAGGCCAGAAATCCTCTGTAACTAGCCCAGACAGGGGATCGGAAAAGAAGATGCCTGTGGACGATTTTGGTGAATCTCCACACAGCGTTTTTGAGATGCCTTCAGTGTCAGCTGATTCCAATAGGTCTGTACCGAATGTCTCCTCTCCTGTATATAACAATGCTAGTTTTAGGGAATCCAATTCCCGCGGTTTTGTCTCTCCCACACCCGACGAGAACAAGGGATCTTCTGATGAGGTATGGCTTACTGTATCAGAGATTCCTCTCTTTACACAGCCTACATCCGCCCCTCCGCCTTCAAGACCTCCACCTCCAAGACCTGCACGATTTTCTAGAGACGAATCTGTATCATTTTCTTCAAATGCCCAGAGGAAAGTCAGTGAATACTCTGGTTCTAATCCATTCTCGCAAAGTCCGAAATCTGCACCTGCAGGCATGAGGGGCTCTTTTGCATCTCCTATAGATGAACTGGAGGAATTTGCCATGGGAACCCAAAGCAATGTGGATGAAAGTTCTGGTGTTCGCTCTGGTGATGATTTTGACACAAATTCAGTTGCTGCTGCATCTGCTGCAGCTATGAAGGAGGCAATGGATAGGGCTGAAGCTAAATTTAGATATGCAAAGGGAGTAAGGGAAAGGGAAAATGCGAAGACTTCGAGAAGCAGAGATTCTGTGCAGGTAGATGATGCTCAAGATAGAGAGTTTAAGGAAGGTCAAGAACGACTGGAGCGTGAGCGGCAGCGAAGGGGAAGGGAAGAGGAAGAAAAAGGACGAAGAGACGAAGAGGAGAGAAGACGTATTGAGAGAGAGCAGGAGGAGAAAGAGAGGGAGAAGAGGAGAATCGATAGGGAAAGGGAACTTGCCAGGCAAGCTGTTGAAAGGGCTGCCAGGGAAGCACGTGAGAGAGCAGCCATTGAAGCGCGTACCAGGGCTGAAAGGGCTGCTGTTCAAAAAGCACAAGCTGAAGCTCGCGAACGTGCTGAAAGGGCTGCAGTTCAGAGGGCACAATCTGAGGCACGTGAGAGAGCCGCTGCCGATGCTAAGGGAAGAGCTGAAAAGGCTGCTGCAGAAGCAAGGGAGAAGGCGAGAGCTGAGGCCAAGGAGAAAGAAGCACGCGAAAGAGCTACTGCCGCAAGGGCAAATCAGCAGAAGAGTGAACCTGACTTTGACTCCATCTTTGGCATGGGCTCCCGTGCAACTAGCGCCCCAAGGCCCAGGGCCAGCTCATCTGTGCGTGTTGGTTGTGCTATCTTTGGCTTTATTCTGACATTATTACATAGCTTTCTCGTTTACATATAAACTGTTGCTTTCAGGACCCATGGGAAACGCAGTTCCCGAGCAAGCCAGCCCCTGAAGCAACCAGATCTTCGGTCAATTCCTCATCGGGCATAAGAAAAGCATCTTCGTCCACGAATATTGTTGATGATCTAACTTCAATATTTAATGGTAAGGCAATGAAGATTTGTATGAAGATGTGTAATTACTTTATGTAGCTATCTCTCTTGCCCTCCTCTCCTGGTCTCTATCGTCTTAGATTTCATTAAGTTTTTTCCCTCTCTGACACTCTCTTGTTTATGTCTTCCCTGTAATAGGTCCTCCATCATCTGGAGGTTTCCAAGACGTTGAAGGGGAAAGCGAAGAACGACGTAGAGCCAGATTGGATCGCCATCAACGAACTCAAGAGCGTGCTGTATGTACCCATTGTTGCATTGTGTTTAATATTCTCTCTGTTTTGTCACCTCAGTGGAAAAAGAATTGAAGTGTATTATTCTTATATTTGACCATTATTGTTTGTATTTTCAGGCAAAAGCATTGGCTGAGAAGAATGCCAGGGATCTTGAAGCTCAAAGGGAGCAAACTGAGAGACATGTGAGTTACTTTACTACTTTTAGATGTTCTATAATCTTTTTCTTTCTGGCACAATCATGCCTACTTCCTCTCCAATAAAGGGAAAACACCCCCGCCCCCCCTTTTTAGGTGGTGAAGGTGTGGTATCATGGCATGTTTGCTCTCCAGTTGTTACTCTGATTAGTGATTACTGATTAGAAACACATGTCATTAGTATGGACCATTAAGGGATTGGCAATCACCTACTCCCTCCATTTCTATTTAAACTTCTCGTTTGACTTTTGCACATATGCCAATGCACATTTCATATCTTTAATATCTTTAGTTACATGTAGTACAAATTATAAAAAAAATTTATTCTTAATCTACTCATTAAGACAAATCGAACAACACCCCGTATGACTATGTTTTATCCTATATGTTGGAATTTCATTTTGAGTCGATCTTGACTCGTGAAGAGTGCCAAAAAGTCAAATGAGAAGTTTAAATAGAAATGGAGGAAGTAGTAAAGAAAGGCCACAAGGATGGAATCTGCAGATCCTCTAAATAGTTTTGTATGTATGGGTTTGTCAGCAAATTTAAGAAGGATCAGTACTACTTTCTCTTTACCGCATTTGTGTTCACTTTTCTGTTGTTTTCAAAGAGGATGCCTTGTTTCTAGCCTAATACATAAGAATTTTACTGAAGGATATTAAAGTGGAAAAGTTCTCCTCCAAAGCAAATGGTATTTTTATTTAAGTGTACGAACCCTAAGTTTGTGAAGAGACACTTTGTTTTCTTCCATTCTGTTTGTTATTATAGGCCTGGTTTTTTTCTAAGCCGCTAGACTTGTTGGCCAAACTGTCCAATAAGTCACGTATCGAAAAAGTTCAAAATTTGAATGTTGGAGAGTGCAAACCCAGTGAGGATGGTAATCTAAAGACAGCTTGTTTGGAGTATGAATTTTCTTCTTGGCGACTACCAAGCAAGATATAGTGCTTTAGAGGAATATTAGACCTCTAAATGTATTGCGTTAGTTCAAAATTTGTAAGTTGGAGAGTGCAAACCCAATGACAAAGATAGGCTTATCGCAGCTTTTCAGGCATCTGCATTTGAATCTTCTTCTTGGGGAACACCAAGCAGAAAACAAATGCTTTAGGAGTTTTAGGCCTCTATATTTTTTGGCTGGGGAGTATGAACTTTTGGCCTCCTAAAACACACTTAAACTGTCAACTAAGGAACCTTGGTATCATAAGCCAGAGTACATGTCATCTTCATATTCGTACAACCTCATTGTTGTGGAACAAATACATAGATAGCTTGCAATACTTTCAATTCCCTACTACTTGGAAGTCTAAAAAAGTGTTTTACCAATGCTTCCCATGGCCATGCAAGCTCCTGGTTTGTAGCTTCTTTTGGAGTTGTCATCTTGAGCAGTTGTAGAATTTGGATTTAAGGATTTGTCTGCACTACAACAGTAGACATTATGGCGATTTTGACCTTTTAAATAATGCTTCAACTCAGAGTCTGAATTCTGATGTAACAGTAGGTTGCAGCCCTTGCTGAAGTTGCTATCACTTTTGTTATTGAAATGATTCCTCTTTTTATTCCTATCCTCCTTCCTTTCTCCGCTTTCTACAGGTGCTTTTATTTCTCTCTAGTTGGCCAGGGGGGAACAGTAAAATTCAATAAAAGTTCATGAACTTTCGTAAAACTGAAATGAACAATTTCTTACAGATTGATATGTGGTTACATGTATTGATAAATATGTGACAAAAGTAGTTCCTAGGAAATGTTAGTTTGCTTGGGTGTATGCTCATTGTGTTTTACATTATTTTCAGAGGATTGCTGAGACACTTGATGTGGAGATCAAGCGATGGGCAGCAGGAAAAGAGGGAAACTTGCGTGCTCTTTTGTCAACATTGCAATATGTGCGTATTACATTTTGCTCACTATTACCCTATACTGAATAATAGTGGGAATACTATTAAAAATTTTAGATATTTGGTATGTTCGAATGTTTGGTTTCTTGTTGATGAAGCAAAGTTGCTTCTGCCAGTAGTACCCCTTATTCTGGCTGATTTATGTTAAGTCCTGAGCTGATTTAATTGTCACCAAGTTGTCTTATCTCTATTGCTTTCTCTCTAGAATAGTGCCTGCTTGAGAATCAGCCAGAATGCAAATATATGTTTACTATCTGTTATATTTTAGTTGCCTTTACTCATAGTTTAATTGTTAAAGAAAGCGAAGAGCCATTCTCAATGGCACTTTTATATCATGGTGCATCGTTGTTGTGCGCATGTCTGCAACTCTGGAAGTGTATGCCTTGCCTGTTTGTATTTCGCCTAAATAATGCTGGAATCTGGAAAATGTTTATTTGTGCATATGATTTTTGGTGGTTGAAATCTTGTTTAAAAGTTATACAAAGAGTTCAAAGCCTGAATCAGCATGTCGTACAAACCTTCTGGCTGAGAAATTGTCTCTTGAGTAAGCCTGTTGCTGTTCCATGTCAAAATAGAAAACATAGTAATTTATTGGTGTAGAAGGTAAGTCGATGCTATCAATCTGGAAGCATAATCAGAAGTAGATATATCATATATGCTGCATTTTAAGCATCCTGATAACTTCTAGACAACCCTGCCTGGTAATAAGTAGAAAAGGCGCACGGCGCTGTTAATTCTCGAATCAACTGAGTAGAAAAAACTGCTCTTTAAACACTCTAGAATTGCATTCCACAAAAAAATATTAAGGCATTTGAGTTAGTTCCTGTCTGCATCCTTCCCCTCCCAACTCGCTTGCTACAAAGGTCGAAAATTAGGGGCATTGCAGCGAGTATATGTTTAAATCTTGATAGAGGGTTGTATGTGAATGTCCATGACGTGTATCTACTAATTTACTTCCAGTAATGTGTGTGTTATATTTAATCATCACTTGTACACGCACACCTGCAGGAGGTCCTAAGCAGTAAGGAAAATCAATAACGAAAATATTGCCTTGCTAGTAGAGACACCTTACTGTGGACTTCCCTATCCGAGATTTCATGTGAAGTTGGCAAGTTGCACACAATCTTGTTACCTTCCCTCCAATCATGACCCTTCCTCTTATTCTGCTGGCGCTTTTTATAAAATGCCAATCTGAATTGCTGTTGGAAGGGCTGTCCATGCCTGTAAATACTTGGTTCTGGCCTTATAATTTACAAAATTTCTAAGGCAGTTGTAGTTGTTGCCTTCTGGGTTCCTAGTTAACATTACATTTGATACTTTGGTGTATTTTGATGTCTACACATGTATGTTCTCCATGTGGCTTTCTCCTTCTCTTAATATATAAGTCACTACTGAAGCTTCACACTACATGCTACTGGTAGATATTGTTTATGCCAATTCTTTCTACCTGTTATTGTGATAAACATTGTGAAAAGTTGTGCCTGTTGTGTTCACCGTTCGAAATCAGTGTTCAAAAAGGCTTAAGGTGAACCGAGGCGGTGGGTCTTTGGAGCCTCAAGGTGAGGCGCTTGCCGTATCGAAGTGAGGCGCAAATTTCGAAAAATAGAAGTGTAAAATTTAATCAAAGAACTTATATGCCATAAAATATTAGGATTAGCATATTCTTATTTATTTAAACTAAATCACGTAGTACCACATAGGGCATAGTCACACACCATATTACTTCTATGACTATGATCATTAATAAAACCTACTCATGCATAGTAGGTAATTAAATATTCTACTCGTTTGGGGTTTTGGAGAAACCTAGCCTCATACCAGGTAAGATAATGAGAATACTCAGATCATATTATAGTGGATATAGTACAATAGAATTGGACTGAAGTCCTATAACCTAACCCTAATATTCTATATACTCTAGAATTTTCCTAATATATCCTCCAATATATGCTAGATATTCTAGAATATTCCTAATATATCATTCAATAGATACATCTTCATTAAAACTGATTGAAGCATAAGTGCTCGCAGTTTGGATTCTTCTCCAAGTTTCCTTTTTATATTGTTGTTGACTTGTCATAGATATTTAGGGGTTAAGGTGTATATACATATATAACATATTTAAACATGTGCATAAAAAAAAAAAAACTAAAAAAATAGCCCATCAACAATAGATTTCAATGAAGGGCTCAAGGCAACGCCTGAAGAGCCTCACGCGCCTCAAACGCCTCGAGCGCGCATCATCGAATGGGCTTCGCATTGCACATAAAAAGCGATGAAGCCCCATCGCCTCGCGCCTCAGCGCCTAGGCGTGCCATTTTAAACACTGTTCAAAATGTTAACTTCCTCTTTTATTTTTTCCTCTTCTATCCAGCTTGTTTGGATTACCTATTTGGACGATATCTGTTTGATGTGGTCACTATAATGCTGTCATGATTTCAATAGCTGAGATCGTGAACTAAGCTATACTATATTCATTTTTGTTTGTACTTGCATCAGTCAGTTATTTGTAATCGCATTGATTTGATTTATGGATTTAATAGCACATGACAACTGACTGCTATACATTTGTTGAATTATGATTAGGTTCTCTGGCCTGAGTGTGGCTGGCAGCCTGTTTCATTGACCGATTTGATTACTGGTGCATCAGTTAAGAAAGTTTATAGAAAGGCTACATTGTGCATTCATCCTGATAAAGTGCAACAGAAGGGTGCCACTCTGCAGCAGAAATATGTTGCTGAGAAGGTGTTCGACCTGTTGAAGGTAATTGAACTGACATCTTGGTAGTGGTAGTTTTGACTGTTTTGTTTTAAATGTCTAAAATGTGGTTAATAGCCATTCATTTATTTAAGGGACATCTCTTCCTGATGGAGCTATACGAATATATGGAGTTGCTCTTGCAGTCTTACTCATGCAGTTTTTTTTATGTTATGGTTGAAAAAGTTCTTTTTATCTCCTTGAATTTTTTTTTAGAGGGTGAGGACTCGTTGACTGTCTCACCATTATCATTTGGTTTAAGTTCTTACCTTCCATTTATGTTGGGATCATGGGATTTTAACCAAACCATGCCTCTCCATCTTCTGGTTATCACCGAAGGAGGCTTGTGAAACCCTTTTTCCCTATCTCATCACCCGTCTTTCCTATTGTGGTTTTTGCAATTTTTCCTTCATTCTCCCTCTATTGTTTTTAGCGGGGGAGTGTTCCTACAGCTCTTTTGTTTGGGTTGGAGTTGCCATGATCAGGGAGCGTCATCTGATTGACCTCGTTTCAGCTTTCAAATTTATTACTCTTCTTTCTGTCTTTTTTTTTTTATCGTGGAAGTTATTTAATCTTACCTCTGATCGATGCTATGAAAATAGGAATCTTGGAACAAGTTCAATTCAGAGGAGCTATTTTAATGTGGCGGAAATGTCGTCCTTCTGAACATGAGGATGTTTAGTCGAGCAAGTTTCACTCCTTTTTGTAAGTGAAAATGTGAGCTGCTTTGGGACTGTGGCTGTTTGTGTCTGTCAACATGGAGTTGCAGCCTGGTTGACTGGATTCCATTTTTGCTCGATGAAATGATTGGAGATGGTGCAAGCCCTGTGTTTGGCGAGTGTGGTGTAAAGTGAGCAGGTGGGGCAGATTCTGAATTTTACTCCAAGATGTAGAATAGCATTTGTTTAGCCAATCAGGCTACGCGATCATTGTCATATTTGTTAGCAAATGGCATCATTGTGAGATGCAGCATTTGTCTTGTATCAATTCTTTTGCCCCCTTTTTGTTTCTTAATAGCCTGATCTGTTAAACAATTATTCAATGTATAATAACAACAATTCAAAAGTTGATATGTTGTGAAACTTATGATTGTTGGAATGTGAGTTTTTGATAATATGATCATGATATTGTATGAAGAAAGTTCAAGTTCAGCATTAACAGTGTATGAGCTGGCGTGTGCTTACTGAATTGTGTTGTGACTTTGGGCTAAGCCAAAGCTATTTATCGGCAATTTTCTTGTTCCAGTCTTCATTATATGTGTCTATGGTGCGTAGATTCTATTTCGTGGCCATGACTAGGTTTTTTCGTGGGTTATAGTCCACAAAGACCGGCATTTTGGGTCGATTTTTGATTTTTCCGGAAAAAATCCCGAAATTTACCAAGCATGTTTATAAGGTGTATTGGAGCATAATTGAAGCATGTGACAATGTCATTCTTCCTTCTTGATAGTTTTACGGTGTGTGTAGCGCTTGGTTCGAGCATTTGCAAAATGTACAAAACCGATGGTTTGGGCTAAACCAAAACTACTTTTCGGCAATTTCCTTGTTCCATTTTTCATTATATGTGTCTAAGATACTTCCTGCCAATTTTCGTCGGTTTCTATTTCGAGGCCGTGATGAGGTTTTTTCGTGGGTTATAATCCACAAAAACCGGCATTTTGGTCGATTTCGGATTTTACGGAAAAGGTCCAAAAATTTACCAAGCATGTTCATAAAGTGTATTGGAGCATTGTTGAAGCACGTGACAATGCCATTCTTCCTTAATGGTTTTACGATGTGTTTAGTGCTCGGTTTGAGCATGTGCAAAATTGACAAAACCGATGGTTTGGGCTAAGCCAAAACTACTTTTCGCCAATTTTCTAAGTCCAGTCTTCATTATATGTGTCTAATATGCGTCCTGCCAATTTTCAGCCCATTTTGTATTTCGGGGCTGAGACGAGGTTTTTCGTGGGCTATAGTCTACAAAAACCGGCTTTTTGGGTTGTTTTTTGATTTTACGGAAAACGTCGCGAAATTTACCAAGCATGTTAATATGGTGTATTTAAGCACAATTGAAGAATGTGACGATGTCATTCCTCCTTTTTAATAGTTTTACGGTTTGTTGAATACTCGATTCGAGCATATGCATAATAGACAAAACCATCGGTTTGGGCTACGCCAAAACTACTTTTTTGCAATATTTTTGTTTCGTTCATCATTATATGTGTTTAGGATGCGTCCTGCCAATTTTCGTCCGATCTGTTTCGGGGCCGAGACGGGGTTTTTTCTGGGTTATAATCCACAAAAAAGGTTTTTTGGGTCAATTTTTGATTTTACGGAAGACGTCGCGAAATTTACCAAGCATGTTAATAGAGTGTATTGAAGCATAATTGAAAGATGTGACAATGTCATTCCTCCTTCTTAATAGTTTTACGGTTTGTTTAATACTTGATTCGAGCATATGCATAATAGACAAAACTGATGGTTTGGGCTACACCAAAGCCACTTTTTGGCAATTTTCTTGTTTCATTTTTCATTATATGTGTTTAGAATATGTCCTGCCCATTTAATGCAAATCTATTTCGGGGCCGAGACGAGGTTTTTCATGGGTTATAATCCTCAGAAACCGGTTTTTTGGGTACAATTTTTGATTTTACAGAAAAAAAACCCTGAAATTTACCAAGCATGTTCATAGAGTGTCTTGCAGCATAATTGAAGCATGTGGCAATGCCAAAACCTGCTTCTTGATAGTTTTACGGTGTGTTTAGCGCTCGACTTTGAGCATGTGCATAATGGTCTAAACCCATGGTTTGGGCAACGCCAAAGCAACGTTTTGCCAATTTTCTTATCCCATTCTTCATTATATGTGTCTAGGATGCGTCCAACCAATTTTCATCAATTTCTATTTCGGGGCCATGATGAGGTTTTTTCGTGGGTTATAGTCCACAAAAACTGCATTCTGGGTCGATTTTTGATTTTATTGAAAAAGCCCGAAATTTAGTAAGCATGTTCATAGTTTTCCGGTGTTTTTACGCTCGGTTCTACCATGTGGAAAATGGAAAAAAAAGTCGATGGTTTAGGCTAAGCCAAAGCTACTTTTGTGCAATTTTCTTGTTCCAAATTTCGTTATATGTGTTTAGGATGCGACCTTCAAATTTTTGTCCGATTCTATTTCGGGTCCAAGACGACGTTTTTTCGTGTGTTAGTCCACGAAAACCGACTTTTTGGGTCAATCAATTATTTTTTGAAAAAGTCTCGAAATTTACAAAGCATGTTCATAGGGTGTATTGGAGCAAAATTGAAGTTTGTGACAATGCCACTCTTCCTTCTTGATAGTTTTACGGTGTGTGTAGCTCTTGGTTTGAGCATTGCAAAATGTACAAACTGATGGTTTTGGCTAAACCAAAACTACTTTCGGCAATTTTATTGTTCCATTCTTCATTATTTGTGTCTAGGATACTTCCTGCCAATTTTCGTCAAATTCTATTTCGGGGTCGTGATGAGGTTTTATTTGGGTTATAGTCCACAAAAACCGGCACGGAAAAAGTCCGAAATTTACCAAGCATGTTCATAAAGTGTATTGGAGCATAATTGAAGTATGTGACAATGTCATTCCTCCTTCTTGATAGTTTTACGATGTGTTTAGAGCTTGATTCGAGCATGCACAAAATGGACAAAATAGATTGTATGGGCTAAGCCAAAGCTACTTTTTGGCAATTTTCTTGTTCCATTCTTCATTATATGTGCCTAGGATACGTCTTGCCAATTTTTGTCGGATTCTATTTCGGAGTCGAGACGAGATTTTTTCATGGGTTATAATCCACCAAAACCAACATTTTGGGTTGATTTTAGATTTTACGGAAAATGTTCCGAAATTTAAAAATCATGTTCATCAAGTGTATTGGAGCATTATTGAAGCATGTGACAATACCATTCCTCCTTCTTGATAGTTTTACTGTGTGTTTAGCGCTTCTTTCGAGTATGTGCAAAATGGACAAAACCGATGGTTTAGGTGAAGCCAAAGCTACTTTTCGGCAATGTTCTCGTTCCATTCTTCAATATATGTGTCTATTATGGGTCCTGGCAATTTTCGTTCTATTCTATTTCGGGACCGACACGAGGTTTTTTCGTTGGTAATAGTCCACAAAAACCGGCATTTTGGGTCGATTTTAGATTTTACGGAAAAAGTCCCAAAATTTACCAAACATTTTCATAAAGTGTATTGGAGCATAATTGAAGTATGTGACAACACCATTCCTCCTTCTTGATAGTTTTACGGTGTGTTTAGCGCTCGGTTCGATCATGTGCAAAATGGACAAAACAAATGATTTGGGCTAAGCCAAAGCCACTTTTCGGAAATTTTCTTGTTCCATTATTCATTATATGTATCTTGGTTGTGTCCTTCCAATTTTCGTCTGATTGTATTTCGGGGCCGAGACAAGGTTTTTTCGTGGGTTATAGTCCATAAAAACCGACTTTTTGTGTCAATCTTTTATTTTTGGAAAAAGTCCCGAAATTTACCAAGCATGTTCATAGGGTGTATTGGAGCATAATTGAAGCATGTGACAATGTCATTCTTCCTTCTTGATAGTTTTAAGGTGTGTGTAGCGCTTGGTTCGAGCATTTGCAAAATGTACAAAACCGATGGTTTGGGCTAAACCAAAACTACTTTTCGGCAATTTTCTTGTTCCGTTCTTCATTATATGTGTCTTGGATACTTCCTGCCAATTTTCGTCGGATTCTATTTCGGGGTCGTGATGAGGTTTTTTCGTGGGTTATAGTCCACAAAAATCGGCAATTTGGGTCAATTTTAGATTTTACGGAAAAAGTCCGAAATTTACCAAGCATGTTCATATAGTGTATTGGAGCACAATTGAAGCATGGGACAATGTCATTCCTCCTTTTTGATAGCTTTACGGTGTGTTTAGAGCTTGATTCGAGCATGCACAAAATGGACAAAACAGATTGTATGTGCTAAGCCAAAGCTACTTTTTGGCAATTTTCTTGTTCCATTCTTCATTATATGTGCCTAGGATGCGTCCTGCAAGTTTTTATCGGATTCTATTTCGGAGCCGAGACGAGGTTTTTTCGTGGGTTATAATCCACAAAAACCGACATTTTGGGTCGATTTTAGATTTTACAGAAAAAGTTCCAAAATTTAAAAATCATGTTCATCAAGTGTATTGGAGCATTATTGAAGCATGTGACAATGTCATTCCTCCTTTTTGATAGCTTTACGGTGTGTTTAGAGCTTGGTTCGAGCATGTGCAAAATGGACAAAACTGATTTTATGTGCTAAGCCAAAGCTACTTTTCGGCAATTTTCTTCTTCCATTATTCATTATATGTGTATAGGATGCGGCCTGCCAATTTTCGTCTGATCATATTTCAGAGCCGAGACGAGGTTTTTTCGTGCGTTATAGTCCACAAAAACGGACTTTTTGAGTCGATTTTTTATTTTTCGGAAAAAGTCCCGAAATTCAACAAGCATGTTCATAGGGGGTAATGGAGCATAGTTGAAGCATATGGCAATGTCATTCCTTCTTTCTGATAGCTTTACGGTGTGTTTAGCGCTTGGTTCAAGCATGTGTAAAATGGACAAAACCGATGGTTTGGGCTAAGCCAAAGCTACTTTTCAGCAATTTTGTTGTTCCATTCTTCATTATATGTATCTAGCATGCGTCTTGTCAATTTCGTCGGAGGGGCCGTGATGAGGTTTTTTCGTTGGTTATAGTCCACAAAAACCGACTTTTTGGGTCAATTTTAGACTTTACGGAAAAAGTTCGCAATTTACCAAGCATGTTCATAATGTGTATTGGAGCACAATTGAAGCATGTGACGATGTCATTCCTCCTTCGTGATTGTTTTACGAGTTGTTTAGCGCTTGGTTCAATCATGTGCAAATTGGACAAACCCGATGGTTTGAGCTAAGCCAAATCTACTTTTCGACAATTTTCTTGTTCCATTCTTCATTATATGTATCTAGGATGTGTCCTGCCAATTTTTGTCGGATTCTATTTCGGAGTCGACACGAGGTTTCTTCGTGGGTCATAATGCACAAAAACCGACATTTTCGGTCGATTTTAGATTTTACGGAAAATGTTTCGAAATTTAAAAATCATGTTCATCAAGTATATTGGAGCATTAATGAAGCATGTAACAATGCCATTCCTCCTTTTTGATAGCTTTACGGTGTGTTTAGCACTTGGTTCGAGCATGTGCAAAATGGATAAAACCGATTGTAAGTGCTAAGCCAAATCTACTTTTTGACAATTTTCTTGTTCCATTCTTCATTATATGTGTCTAGAATGCGTCCTGCCAATTTTCTTCTGATTATATTTCGGGGTCGTGATGAAGGTTTTTCGTCAGTTATAATCCTCAAAAACCGACTTTTTGATTTTAATGGAAGCATATGGCAATTTTCTGATTTTAATTGAAGCATATGGCAATGTCATTCCTCCTTCTTGATGGTTTTACGGTGTGTTTAGCGCTCGGTTCGAGCATGTGCAAATTGGACAAAACCAATGATTTGGGTTAAGCCAAAGCTACTTTCGGAAATTTTCTCTATCCATTATTCATTATATGTATCTTTGATGTGTCCTTCCAATTTTCGTCCGATTGTATTTCGGGGCCGAGACAAGGTTTTTTGTGGGTTATAGTCCATAAAAACCGAGTTTTTAGGGCGATTTTTGATTTTTGGTAAAAGACCTAAAATTTACCAAGCATCTTCATAGGGTGTAATGGAGCATAATTGAAGCATATGGGAATGTCATTCCTCCTTTTTGATAGCTTTACGGTGTGGTTAACGCTTGGTTCAAGCATGTGCAAAATGGACAAAATCGATGGTTTTGGCTAAGCCAAAGCTACTTTTCGGCAATTTTCTTGTTCCATTCTTCATTATATGTGTCTAGCATACGTCTTGCCAATTTTCGTCGGATTATATTTCGCGGCCGTAATGAGGTTTTTCCGTGGGTTATATTTCACAAAAACGACTTTTTGGGTCGATTTTTGATTTTTCAGAAAAAGCCCCGAAATTTACCATGCATGTTCACAGGGTGTATTGGAGCATAATTGAAACATGTGAGAATGTCATTCCTTCTTCTTGATAGTTTTACGGTGTGTTTAGCGCTCAATTCCAACATGTGCAAAATGGACAAAACCAATGGCTTGGGCTAAGCCAAAGCTAGTTTTCAGCAGTTTTCTTGTCCCATTATTCATTATATGTGTTTAGGATGCGTCCTGCCAATTTTCGTCGGATTCTATTTCGGAGCCGAGACGAGTTTTTTTCGTGGGTTATAGTCCAGAAAAACCGACTTTTTGGGTCGATTTTTGATTTTCGGAAAAAGTCCCGAAATTAACCAAGCATGTTCATAGGGTGTAATGGAGCATAATTGAAGCATATGGCAATG
>CAAKMY010052227.1:0-10881 GCA_901111285.1 Corrigiola litoralis
GACACCTTTATAGCGCAAATACAAACAACTTTTATACTTGGACCATCGCCAAATTCCAATCCGATCTCTACTTATAACGCCTCAAAAGTCGGGTTTCGCGAGCCCACCAGATTTTTCGTGGAAAGTCAAGTTGCGCTTTTGGGTATTTTGAAGGCTTGTACACCACTATAGCGTAAATACAAGCAACTTTAATACTTGGACCGTCGCCAAATTCCAATTCGATCTCTACTTATAACGCCTCAAAAGTCGGGTTTCGCAAGCCCACCAGATTTTTCGTGGAAAGTCAAGTTGCTCTTTTGTGTATTTTTTAGGCATGGAGACCTTTATAGCGCAAATACAAGCAATTTTTATACTTGGATCATCGCCAAATTCCTATCCGATCTCTACTTATAAGGCCTCAAAAGTCGGGTTTCGCGAGCCCACCAGATTTTTCGTGGAAAGTCAAGTTGCTCTTTTAGGTATTTTTGAGGCAAGGACACCTTTATAGCGTAAATACAAGCAACTTTTATACTTAGTTCATCGCCAAATTCCAATCTGATCTCTACTTATAACACCTCAAAAGTCGGGTTTCACGAGCCCCCACCAGATTTTAAAAGCCGTTAAATGCACACTATCAAGTCATGTGTCATTTGTCAAGTCAGCATAAAAAGGATTACTCAATATCTACGTGGCACTAAAAGAAATATTTATTACACACATTTATCAAACAAAAGCATATATGGACTACACATTAATAAACCAACAACAAGTCAGTTATAAAAAAAATCACATATTCGTCAAACAAAAGTCTCTATGAGCTATACATTAACAAGTAACATAAGAATCAATAGCATGGTAAGAAATCTTCATTTTAAAATTCCATGAATTTTTGTACCAAAAAAAAAAAAAAAACATTCAATGAATCTACTTTGATCAAAATTAAAATTATAAAAACCACATATCACTCAAAAAAAAAAAAAACACAATAGACATTTGTCAAATAAAATTTCCCTATGGGCCATATCATAATAAGCAACAAAAGAAATATTTGCACAGTTAGAAATCATAGATTTTATTTAAAATTCCTTATGAATCTAATGTGAGAAATCAAAATTACACAACTTTTTTCTCTTCCGAATAAAATCTTATTAAAAAATTACTATAGTACTCAAACAATCACTTATTTATCCGCTCGAGCGATTGCCGAAAAACTAGTTAGTAAATCAAAGTTGTGTTAAACAACACCAAAAAAAAAAAAAAAAAGAAAAGAAAAGAGAGAGGCCCATATGCTTTTTAACAATATAAAAGTTACTATTTTTGGTCTTTTAAGGCTTGTACACCTTCATAACAGTAGTACAAACAACTTTTGTACTCCATCTCCAAAATCCAATCCCATCTCTACTTATAAAGCACCAAAAGTCAGGTTTCGAAAGCCAAAGTTTTTTCGTGTAAAGTGAAGTTGCTCTTTTTGGTCTATTTAAGACTTGTACACCTTATACCATCTCAATTTGAATTCTGATGTGATATGGCAGAGGAAGAGGAAGAGGAAGAGGATAGGGTGGAAAGGGCCTGTGGAGATACCTTGACCTCGACCTCGACCTCCCACGGAGAAGGAGATGGACCAGGACGTCCTCCCTTTGATGGGCTTATCATATGTGTCAGTGGACTTTCCAAAGGTACTATTTTTTCTTTCTTTTTTTATTTGTTTTCCCAGATATTCGGAGATTATCTATGTCCTGATTCACATTCACAGAAGCGAGGAAACAAGTCTCAGAAGCAACGGAGAGATTGGGTGGGACTTACAGCCCCACTTTGCATCCTCACTGCACTCACTTGCTGCTCCAGATATCCTTTTTCGGAGGACAGAAACTAGAACATGCTCTCAAGCATGGATTAACAAATGGACTTTTTCTAGTTACGCTCGGCTGGTTTGTTCACAGTGTCAGGAGAAATGGTAAGACTTTGTCTTATTATTGTTGGCTGTAATCATTTTTTCAAGTGGTCTTGCAAGGTTTAAGACAAAATATCTGCAAAGCTAGAGAAGTGCACTTTCTTGGAACATGTTGTCTGTGGAAGTGAGATTTCATGGTTGGTCAATTAGAGGTAGAAGCTAGCCATACTAACATGAAGCTAGAAGCTTTCATGGTTTATTAGTCCTTTGATATGAGATTTGTAGAAATATTATGTACCGTTAAGGCACTTTTTACCGATTGTTTAAAGAATTCAAGTGGATTTTTTTGGGTAGGTAAATTATAAGTGGACTTATAGTTGCTTAGAGAGCTTTTGAGGAGATCAAGCTCAATCGTTATCAATTTGACCTTGTTTGTCACTGAGAAATTGTTTGAAGTTGAGTGTGACGATGGTGGGGTTGGGATGCATAAAGGCTGTTTGCAATCGACTATTAAGTTGAAGTGCTTGATTAGTCTTGTACATCATTATAGTAGAAGCGTGGTGGGGCTTGTAAGCCATTTTGATTTAGTCCATTTTATTCCAAAGCCAATAAACTGTGAATATGTGGCCCAATAGACCTTAACTGAATTATTACACCTATAGCAAGGAGTTTTATGCTATTGCTAGAGTGTCCAAAAAGATTACTTAAGGCTAGACCCTATGTCTTGCATTTTGACCTATGATACCTGGACTCGGTATCGGGTGTGGGACCCTGACGTGGATCGAGGTGTCTGACCCACTGCATCTGAAATTCTAGGACACGGGGACCTTGTCTGAAATTCGGACACGGATAGGGGGACAAGCCATTATAAAATAATATCCCCGGAAATTTGACTTGCATCAAAAAGAAAGACACATCAAAAAGAAAATTAGCTACCCATAAGATTATAACTTCTGTGCCTGCAGCCTTTATTTTACAAGAAGATAAGCTTCTGACTTAAATAGGAGTGACTGAGTGAGACCACATAAGATTGAGAAGTCAAGAGATCTGGTAGGGTTCTCTCCATACTTGTATTCGGATGCACAATAAAGTGTCTGACAAGGATTTTGTGTCACTCTCATGACATCCGAAACGGGTATTTGAGCTAAACTGGGTAACATAGAGTTTGACAATGAAGGTGGTCCTTCTGAGGTGCTTGATCAGGTTGGAGGTTCTGCTTCTAAGCTGAAACAACCAGGGGATTCTAATGAGCAGTTTCGAGGTCAAATCTTTTCCTATCAGGAGAGGTTACAGTAGGAGCTTATGTGCTCAACTTATTAAATGATACTCACGGGTTTGCTACTTTAACAATCATGCACAAGGGTTTAGTTGCTCCATTTAAGCTTAAGGGAAATTCATTTTCTATGTTAGTCTTTGGTGTGCCCAATGTGGCTCATTTGATGATGGTTAGCTTGAAATTGGAATCATATTTTCTTATTCTTTCTACCTCTCTGTCGAGGAAAATATGTTTCTCTCTGCTGGGTAGACATGGTCATTCCTGGAATTTAAGCCGTGTATTATTTTAAGAATTGTCATATCCTTGTTATTCCATTTTTCATCTCACTACAAAAATCACAAACACTTTTCTGTTGTTTTTTATTTCGCCAAAAAATCACTCAATTATTTTCCATGCATGTTTTTACTGCACAAGGACATGACTTGTGCAAAATGCTTACTTGAGACAGTGCACACTCTGGAAGTAGGTTGTAGGTCTCTAAGTCTTTGGTGATGCCAAAACTTTTCACATCAACGTGAATAACAACACTGTTCGGACACCGAGATTCAGGTTACCACTTTTATGTTTTTGGTAATCAAACTTGGCCAAGGAAAACGGCAACTCGGCCGCCTTATATTCGTTGGTCTAGTGTAGCTTAAACACATTTGAATGTTGTCTGAAGAAACCAGCTTTGAATAGGCGATGATAAGCTGTCTTGGACCTTGAATATGCCCAGTGTCGGTGCTAATAAACGGATACTTAAGCAAACAAATAGTGGAACCGATCAGGCTAGACTTGGGTCTAACTATTTATTTTAGTGCAATTTTGTTGGGTATCCTACTGGAAACACCAAGCAATGGGTTGTTGGTAAGCTTTTCCTTGCTTGCGACAAGATTTGACTCAGCTCTTGTTGAGACAACTGAGTAGCAATAGCTGTAATGATACCACTCTTTTGGAGAAAATGTGGATATGGAGGGATATAAGAACTAAGAAGGCAAAAGTCATGAAGAGAGGAACATCTTTTCTGTGTATCAGATAGCCAAACAAATCATGGGCCTCAAATTTCTTGATTAGTCTATGTTTCTTTCCTCCCAAAAGACTATGTTTACACTTAACATTTGGAGCTGTCATCATCATCATCATTTTCATACCCCAGTGCCCTCAAAGAGGATCCCGCAATAGGCAGGGTAAGGGGGGTTATAGAGGGTGGTTTGGACATTCGAAGTTCACATAATGAAGGTAAAATGGTCAATTGTTGTGGCTAGAAGTTTGTCCACTAAAGGAATTGGTCCCTTTTGTAATTTCTTTCTCGAATTACTTCTGATCCTCCTTTTTTGATTTTATAATATTACTTTTAAATTTGTATGAAAAAAGTATTTTTAGTAAATTGTTTGTGATCATGGTGATTTATTAATCTTGTCGGCCAATTATTGTGAAGTACTTGCACTTTAACTGTATTTCAATTGGAAGGTACGATATCCTTGAGGAGGTTTGCATATTTATGTAACGTTTTTGTCGTTTTTGGCTGGGTGATTGATTTTAGTGATCCATAAGTGCATGATTGAGACAATGTTGCTTGTTTTTTTCAGTGAGGTTAAATGAATTACCATATTCAATTCATAGTATTGCGAAACTGGGTATCCGGATGGAAGATTGGTTCGTCAATTCACCTGCAGCTCATGATTCTTGTCTGACTTTGGGGTTGAAGCTACCATGTAAGCAATCTCAGGAGATCGAAGTTCGTAAGCGGCGGGAATTTGAAAGAAAATTGCAAGTAAACAAACAATCACATTTAGCTGGTCATTCAATATACATTGATTCCGATGTTTCTGCAGAACTGCGTAGTAAGGTATCTCACATCTTTTTTTTTTGTTTTGTAACAGAAGGAGAAAATCCCATTTTTTTAATTTTTATTTGATAGGTAATAAATGAGTATATATATGTAAGAGACACCAGATGGATGGCACGGATACAAAAAAGAAGGGCGAGAACAAGAAAATCTTCATACCTTAAACTATCATACATTATTTTATTAGCAAAGGAGAAAGAAGAGAAATACTACTTTAAATGTAAATTTAAGCTCCAATGTAACGGCAGCCTCAAGAAAGAAGACTTCGCTTCCTCACTACTCTTGAGAACACTCTTTTCCATCAAACATCCGATGATTTCTTTCCTTCCAAATATACCACCACATAGCTAAAGGGACAGTATTCTAAACATCTGCAATCTAAGACTTCTGCAACCTTCTTTCTCTAGCCACAAGCACATCTTAGCCGGAAAGAGTTTGCACTTAACTCATCCCAAACAAAGATGACGAAATATTCCTTAGGGAAAGAACCCTTTGGCAATGGAAAAGAAGGTGATCAACAACTTTACACAAAAAACATAGACTACGTCTACAACACATCTGTGGGAACTTTACATAGGAAAGCAACCCATGCAAAGAAATACGATTTAGGAGGAGCATTAGAATGCCAAATGATGATTGTCTTCTAGAAATTCCCAAAAACTCTTAACGAAAAATTGGTTTTTATCTGCATATGTGCTCCCAGCAGTCTCTTCATAATTGAATTAACATCTTTACTCTTTGTTGTGGCTGTTGCTCCAACTTTCTCTGGCCTTCTTCCTTCCCATCCTTGTCATCCGCAAGTACGATAGTATTGGCAAAGAGCTGCACTGAAGAATGTGATCCTGCACTAATTTTGTTACGCTTCTAAACTCCTGCATGTACTGGTATTTCTTAATGCACACGAGGAATTGGCTCCTTGTTGCTGATGTGACAAATATTTTCTGTTTTGTACCAGGTGCTGGACGTGGTTGCTCAGGAGGGTGCGGTGCTCGTCAATCAATGGTTTGTTGGCTGTGGTGCAAGCTATGTTGTTTGTGAGGGGTCATCTATTCAGATATATCTAGGACACTGTAACTATATTGTCAGTGTATGTGTTGCTGGCGATTATTTTTTTGTTTTGTTAATGTTTAGAGCACAGACTTTGCACTCCATGGAATCTAGGTATGGTTCCCCACGCTGAAATTCTTGTATATTTAACTGGTGACAGCCCATATGGATTCTGAAGACATCTATAGAGAGAGCTGCACAACGGTTTATTGGACTGTCCGCTGATGTGGCTAGGGAGATAGGAGTGATGCTTGACAGTCTTCGATATATAACTCTAGGACAGGTATGTCCTCAATAACTATGAAATGGGGTGGCCTTGTTATCCAGTCAGAAATAGTTTTTTTTTGGGTTTTCTTGTGCTGTCTTACTTGTCTTGAAGAGGCTTATGCCTGCTGTTTATGATTGTCTTAGCTTAATATTGGGTTGCTTATGTAGGTGGCTAGGTGCTAAATATTATACTATATGATAGCTTAAGCAGTATTATGAATATTATTCTTAATGTATTTTATTCCTAGCTGTATAATTAGCTAACTAGCATACTAATTTGACGTATGATAGACCAATCGATTTTAATTGACGCAGCCTGACTCTGGAATATAATATATGCCACTTGTGATACATCTTAATTTTCAATGTTGTTTGTGCTAGAAAAATATGTAAAGGCTTACATATCTTGGTGTTTTTTAGGGGATAATTTTAAATATCTTGGTGTTTTTCTAGGGGATAGTCAGAGTTCACTTAAGGAGGGCAGTATTAAAAACATTATGTCTTTACCATGTAAGAATGTCCGGCATATTTTTATCTACAAAGAAAGTAAATTTAAGTGATGCTATGTAGCACTAATGTCCAAGTAAATAATAGCCTTAATGAGGGACGGAAGATCTAGTAGGATAATGCATATCTCATCTACATAGCAGCTCAGTTTCATGATCTTAGGTCGCCAAGGGGAGGACTATAAAGAGCTCATCGACAATCATGTCCGATACTCTTCCAGGAGCTGCATGATATTTGGACTGAGGACTTTAAAGATCTAGTAGAATTATGCATATCCTGCATATATTCGTTGTACTTAATTCCTGTATAGGTGCTTTGACGCTTACAACGGTATGGTAATATTTTGCAGAAAACTAACAAGGAAAAGTGTCATGAGCACATTTTTGGTTATGATAGAAGTAGAGTAAGCCAAGCTGAAAGGCTGCAGATCGTGAACTTAGCAAAATGTGGCATTCGAAATCGTCGTGCTCGACGCCTACAGGTATGAAGTGTTCAGACTTAGTGTCGCGTTTTTGACATGTGTTTATTTCTTTTCTGCCCTTTTGGTGTCTTGTTGTGTTGTTATATAACACCACAAGGTAGCTAGAGCCTAGATCGCATCTGGTTTGATTTGAAGTCAAAATTAGGTTATTGTTCCCATGCAAGACCTTTGATTAGCATTTCCATTGGTGATATGGGTGGTTTTGGAGTTTTCATAACACTGTCCTTATTAACCATTTCACTAGGGCCTTATCTTTTCTTTGTTGGTGGACCTCTTTCTTCTGCTTCTAATATTATTGGGGGCAAATGTTCTTACCAAAAGTACACCTGTTTACTTTGATAGAAGGTGTTAAGGGAATTGGCTCAACACATATATTGAAGTAGAGGAGACTTTCTTTATGCGATTGTGCCAATTTAGTGGGTATATGAAGGAAGATATCATTACATATATGTCTTTATCAGCTATATATCTCTTGGAGGTCTGTCGTGTAAACTGAAAAGTTCTTCTTTGCGAGTTATTGAGTTCTTTTTCCGAAACCCTTTTCATAAAAAGCATTTCCAAAACTATCCTCTAACTCAAAATGTTTAAAAAAAATTTATGTGAAAACTTTTTCTCAAAAGACAAAACTTGGGGTATTACACTTGAAAAGTTTCTCAAGGTATGCTTAGAATTTAGATTATTGTCTTTTGGGCTTCTCCTCAAATTAGTTAACTCCTTGTGCTAGTTCTTTAACATTTCTTCTTATCATTGTATAATTGTTTTTTTTTTCTTATTTGAAAATTAAACTTAAGGTGCTAAAGGGTATGGCTAGTGTGTGTTTCAATCCTTTCTCAGATGTGCTAACTGATATTTGGAATTCTAAAGGAGAAAAAGGGTTATGTTGGTGTTGTCTGGTTGTAACATAAGGAGAAATGAAGTTCAGTAGGCCCTATTTCCACTATTCACCCAGTGATTTTTCTAGATAAAAAGGGAGGGTAAATTGGTCAACAAATATAAAGAGGAGGGGTAATGGGAAATTCAATTTTTTGTCTTTTTGTGTCCTATTGGATGATTAGTGCCAATAGGATCTATTGACCTATCATTGCGCGTATCATACGCGGGTTTCGGACCCATCATTTTAAAGAAAACAAATGGAAAATGGCTGTGGCGCTTTCATTTAGAACCGGACGCCGTACTCGCCGTGTTTTTAAGAGGGATGGTGGCAATTGGGACACACAACTATGTTACTGTGAAACGGACTTGTCTTTAGAACCGGACCCCGTACTCGCCGTGTTTTTAAGAGGGATGGTGGGAATTGGGACACACAACTATGTTACTGTGCAACGGACTTGTCCCTAGAAATTTGTTTCTCGAGTCTCTTCAATCTTCTAACCTCACATAAACTTAGTAATGGTTGCTGGATTAAGAGGCGCTAGCTCTTTCACGATATTTGTCAACTCTGTGACTTCATGATGCTCCAATTTCAGCCTTGTACTCTAGGACAGGACTTTATGGGCTCTTCACATGCGTAGGCATATTCAGTAATTTCCAGTGTGACAATTGATGACGGGGTTCTCTCTTTCAAATTCTTCCTTGCACATTATCTTGCCCCCTTGTCTTGCTCTTCCCGTTGCCATCATCATTTGGAAATATAAGGCACCTATAGAGGTGTGTTTGTGTTGACTGTGGGCTGTGGCCCTTGGTAAGTATAAACTAATGATGTGCGTCAATGTGGATAGCCTACTTTCTCTCCTGACATGTGTGTGATGTGTCGCTATAACATTGAAGATTTTTTTATCAGGCTTTACATTGTGAGGGTGGTCAACTTTTGTCGAGGTGTACCTTTGTCGAGGTGTCTATTAAGGGTGAGGGAGGTGGAGGAATGTGTTTAACTGGCTCTTGGAGCCCGTACAGGGATGCTACCCTAACCTTGGGCATCAAAAGGAGACGAAGATTCTGGGGAACTGCTTTTATGGCTATATTTTTGGTTCTTATGGTTGGAAAGGAACTCACGTTTTTCCATTAATTTCTTAGCTTTTAAGTCTATTATTGGAGATGAGTTGCATACCTGTGTGTTTATGGGCTATCTTAAAAAAAATATATCCTGGTGGTGTTCTTTGAGGGAGATAGTGCGGGTGGTGTAGCTTGAAGGGATAACTCGCATTTTCTGGAATCTTACTTCTTGTCCAGCTTCATTCTGGTTAGAGTAGAATTTATGGCATTGCTATGACCAGCATTTGTAGTTTTGTCTTTTTTTGCCCCGTAAATTCTTTTAGAGGACCTTGGTCAGTTGGCCCCCCTTGTGCTGTAATTACTGCTTACTAGTGATTTTTTTTTTTCTGATTAGAAAAAGATGGATTCTAAAAATAAAAGAGAGTCTACGTTTTTTGATTATTTGTTTTTTTTGAGAGCTGAAAACATCATGTAGAATGAACACAAGATGCTCTTCACGCATCTGAATTATTCGTGGAACAAATCCTGAGTTTCTTCCACAGCACTCTTAGAGGTAGTTATATTTTTGTTTTAATTGATTGTTTGGGAAATCTAAAAAGGATCTATTTTGGTTGCAGGTGTGTGAAGTGCCATTGCGTCCAATCAACCCCAACATGCTTCTGGACTCTATCTGCTGGTCAATCTCTGAACCAACTTTCAAGGCTACTGTCTTTGCAGATTCTCTTTCATGCAAAGTGGACTATGAAATCCAGAAACACATGCTTTCTAGTGAACGTGGAAGGCTCGAATCTGAAGTTCCAGTTTTAAGCTTATTGCGACCACTTACAGAAAGGTTCCAACTCTTTTCTCTCTCTCCTTTTCTTTTTTTGAGACTATCAGCATAACGTAACTTAGAGTGTATTTGCATAATTACAGTTAGGCTATTCTTTGACAACAGAGATTTATGGTAGTTAATAAAGTTAAGTTTTTGATGTTCTCCTCTTAGACGTGTGTTTCAACATAGGAAAAATATATATTTTTTCTGCTAGCTGGAGTGCTATTATCCTTACTCTTTTAAGTGAGACATTTTATTTTGAATCATTGGTTCTGTTTTTCATCCTCTGCTCATGCAGTTTGTACATGTTAGCATAGTGGATGAGGTTCTGAAATCACGTATCGGGATTTAGATTTTTTCTACTATCCTTCTGCATACTTGGTAGCATAGTAGAGAGTAAGTGTTACATGTGTTTTCTTGATAAAGACGTGAAGTCTTTGATAGGTGTGTACAAAATCGACTATTTAATCCAAATCATTATTTTGGTGCAACCTAGTAGGTACACATGACATTGGTACTGAGACTATTATCATTTTAGCCCCACAAGGCCTTGGCGATCTCTTGTAAGACTTCAGAACCAAGCTGTATAGTGGTCATTACTGCACAACCTAATAATTCCCTTTGTCATGTGCTGTCTGTATTAAACATAAGACAAGGCTATTGTCATTCACTCATCCTTGTATAGTTTTAGCGCAGCTACTACCATTAAACAAACAAAACCTCGTTCGTATACAGCTATGCTGTTGTTAGTCATACAGGTCAAGAGGCCATATTATTCTCTTGATATATTAAAGTGACAAACCCCGTCTGCAGATGCCTCTATGAGATTCATAGCATCTTATATATATATATATATATA
>CAAKMY010052232.1:0-17337 GCA_901111285.1 Corrigiola litoralis
CATGATCCCTAATCTATATATATATATATACACAACCTACAACAAACTCATTTAACATGTAAATTTCGAAAATCAAAGAAAATGAGCTAGTTTAGAATAATAATAGTGCAATTTTCATTATAATATACCTTTTAGATTTTTGCTGAATTTCACAACACAAAGTCTTCCTTAGCTTTGAAGTTGGTGAGGGTGTTGATTTCTTCGATTTTTTTGATGTTGAATTTCTCCCCATTTTTCAGTGTTGTGTAGTGAGGTTGTGGTTTTCAGTTTTATTTTTCTCGAAATGAGCAATGTTGTATGATAGATGAACAGTTTTCGTTTCGTTGTCTGATTTATTTTTTTGTTTGAAATTTCGGTTTTACCCCTCGCACGCAGCATCAAATAGAATGCGCATATCAATTGACGCATTGAATTTGGATCGTTAGATTGGAATGATGAGCGATCTAGATAGATGATTATTATTTCTCACGTTGAAACCTATTCCCACCGCTAATTGCCTTGCTCTTGGCCGCGACCGTCCTTGATTGGGTTATATACCTTTTGCATGAAAGACAAGCTCCCTCCTAGGTCAATTTTCGAATCACATAATCTTTGAAAGACAATATAAACATGATAAAATCACAGTTTTCCAAGTTTTTTTTTAATAATGATGATAATAATGTATTATCCTTTCAAAATTATTTTTGTTAAAACATGACTATCAAAGTATCCTAATAACACCTAGTTTGGGAAGAGACCATCTATTTTTACGATAAAAGTAGACGAGCTCATGCTGACCCAAGAAAAGTACTGCTTGAGTTGGGTTTGCAAGAATCTTTGACTGTCTTAGGCCCTGTTGTCCTCACATGTATTCCAGTACGTTTTAGTCCAATTCTTTCCCATTCCTTCCATTTTTTTTCCAGTTAATTCCTTTTTTTTCCCACTCATTTCAGTTCTTTCCAGTCCTCTCGAGTTCCTTTCAGTCCTCTCCAGTTCTCTCCAGTTTCTTTTAGTTTCCTCTAATTCCTTTCAATTAAGTTCAGTGTAATACTGCGAGTTTCAAATGAAGAGAACATGGCCATAGTTTGCATACCACTTGTCTCCTTTTATCATAAAAGTGGACGGTCTCTTCTAAGAATTTGTGCCCTAAAAATAAGATTGGGGTTCAAATTTACGAGCAAGTTCATAAAAAAAATGAAATAGATGGCTCTTAAAAAAGTATAATGAAGTGAGTACAAATGAGTCATGGACACAAACAAAAAAGAAAAACAAAGGTCGTTGGATTGCCACATTGGCATGATAAGCAAAAGATTGAAAGGCCAGGAATTTGTCTTATGAAACTGAGCTCTCCTAAATCCCATTCTTTTGTTACTTACTTGCTTGCTAATTAATCTACACCACAAAGATAAAAAAGGGACTTAAGTATAGTTGACAAGTGAGCAAAGCAGAAATAGTACGGGAGGAGCTGCAAAAATAAGAGACATGGCAGTAGTATGCAGCTTCTGCCCGCCACCTCAGCAGCTTAAGCCTTCCTCATTTCTGCCTCATTCCTCTTCTTTTCTGGTATACCCAACTCCCCTTTTTTAATCTCTTCTCATTTATCCAAAAAGAAATAGTCTAGTTTTAAGTTAAGATCCCACGTGGCATTAAACTGAGTTAAAGTGGTCACTTTTTATTAACAACGTGATATAAGTGACCACTTTAAGCCGAAAAGTGACCACTTTAAGACAGTAACACTAGTTACTTTGTTGGTTGCATGTATGATGTGGCTTTGTTACTTCTTTTATGTGAAACTGTTTTATTGAGACTGGAGTGTGAAATGTATATCATTGTGAATTGGTGAAATGTGGAATGGTTCATATTTATTAACATAAATATTAGTATCACGGGGTAAGGTTGCGTGCACCTGACCCCCGCTTACCCCGCTTGTACGGGAGCGTCTTTGAAGGCGTTGGGGTAATGTAGTGTTGTTGAAACATTAGCATCATGGCACCTATGAGATGGTGGATATGGTGGATGCCGTCTATGTAGGTCTAGATGTACGCAGCCTTGCCCCTTTGATTGTCGCTTGAGTAGTTAGTAGGAAGTTTAGAATGACAAATGAGAATATGAGATTAGTGAATCTTTTTCTTCCTTTAATTGAAGTAACAGATAAAAACCGGAGCTTGAGGATTTACTGGCATATGGCGTGTTTGGCTAGTTTATTGGTTTTATGGCTGGAATGGAATAAGGGATGTCATGCTTCTTCTAATTAAGGGTTCCTCTTTGTGTTTCTTCGCGGGGTGGGATCATTCATTTGGCTTCTCGTGAATCATTGGATGCCTTAAAGACATTTCGGGTTTATCTTTTTGTGATGTACACCTGTTTAGCCGAATAGAGGGTAGGACGGTTTTCTTGATAGTTGCTGTGCAAATTGCATATACGGTAGAATGTCAGAGTAAAAATCACCACAATTATTTGGATGGATGGCGTTCTTTCCATTTCGTTATATAGCATTACATTTGCCACAGTTCGTATGTTCCACATTAGCGTAGGAGTATTCAATTCTTTGGTGCTGGATCTTCTCAGTCGTATCGTGTCTCAATTATATATCAGTGTCGATTCTAATTGCAGCTCAATCATTTTTTGAATGCAAATGTAGGCAAAATTACCATATCAACATACAGCACAAAACTACAGATACAGATCAAGAATTTATGCTCTATTTTGGAGATCCAGGAAGACTGCGGAGCCACCTGATAGCATTCATTCACTCGGCGACTTCTCTTTGACAGGGTCAGGCTCAGAGGTGTTTCGTTCATAGATATTTTCATTTTTTTTTATCTTGAGTTTTACACTGTACTTCATGGCAGTAGAGTTTGTTCCTAAAGTCCTCTTTAACTTTTGGTATCTCATATGTCTATCGCTGACAGAGAACTCAAGCTAACTCAATTCCACCTAAGAAGGTTTCACTTTCAGTCATCTCTTCAATCTCAGATGTTTCATCAAATGACTGGGATGCATGTGCTTTGGATTCCTCTGGAAACTTCAACCCGTTCCTTACTCATGGTTTTCTTTCAAGCTTAGAGGAGTCTGGTTGTTCCGTGAAGGTTAGACAATGCTTCTTCAATAGTATGACTTCTGTTCAGTAATGCCAGGGTGAGCTTTTGAAAAGCTACGAGTTATTTCTTAAGCCTAAGTACTCCATTTAGTAATGTCAACTTAGTGTGCTCTTTGTGTCTATCTTGGCATGATGTTGTGCTAGTCAGTGAAGTAAACTTCTTCTTACTAACACATTTTTCTAAAGACGTTTCCCAAGGATAAGTGTACTCTTCTCAGAATGCAGTTGTCCATGGGTTGAAACAGAAATCAATTAGGAAAACTTGCAAGTCTAGTACTCGATATTGGAACATTTTGAATTAGAAGTACAGGAAGTTGCCCTTGAATTACATGTAAGCATATCTTTGTGCTCAAACGAATTGTTGGGGTTCGTATGCCTTAATTATGAAGCTGGTGCTCCGATTTTTATTTTGTGACCTGCAGCTCAAGGATCCTTATTAGAATGTATAGATGTTTCCTCATACATTACACAAGTTCATATGACTAAGAGTTGCTTGCTTCCCGTTTTTTCATTCGGTTATGTATGAAAATAATTTATATTAAGGTCCTGTCGAATAATGTAGTGTTTGCTAGTGCTGTCTACTTTTGTTCATCCACGGGAGCCTTTGATGCCATTTTTCCTTTGTTAGTGTGCACCAAAATTTGACATTATACCCGGTTCACATGGATTGATGTAAAGCAATCGAGTCTTCCCCACAAAGAAAGAGTAGGCAGAGTTTCCGTCCTTTTTGGTATTGGCCTAGACAACACAGTATGCAGGTTGGTTGTTTTGATTAGTAAAACAGAATAAGAATGTGTTATAGTACTAAACTACGAACATATTGATTATTAGCTGGGAATGAGGGGTCGGTTGATGCTGCTATAAGTCTGTAAAATCATTTGAGTTAAGATCTAACCATGCTGCCTCCCATAAGATGTCTGTATACTTGCTTAGTTTTTGAATATGCAAAAACCAAAGTACTGAACAACTTCCAGTTTGCATACAACCATATAATCTGAATTCAACTATGACAGGAAGATAATCATTTTTCTTGTCTCACATCATCTAATTTTTCATGGCGCTTATTAGTTGTAGATATTCTATTATCGGATATACAAGAAGAACATTAGATTCCTACTTTTTATATAGGTTTTCTTCATCTTTATGGGGATGGGGGAGCAAATGATGTTGAGGAAGTAATACCTGATAATGTGGTTGATATATATATGTTTTCTTTTTTTCCTGTGTGGTGCTATGATTAGCACTTATCTCCTTGAGTTATCTAATGAAACTACTGCTTGTTCTCGAGTTAATTTCTAGACAAACTTATATGTGAATTGTCAGGAATACCTTGGTTACCCCTGTCTAGCATCTTAGTTGGTTATTGCCAAACAGTATCGTTCACTGTTTTTCTATTTCTATATTGCTTCTGCATTCTTTTTGACCCGGGCAGTGGTTATGATATTGCATTCCTGCATTCTTAGCATTTCTGGACTTATCATCTATTCAGCTGGTGCATATGACTTTCATGAGTTTAGTTATCTACTGTATGTTCTAACGGCATCTTTTTCCCTCTCACCCTCTCTCTTTCGTTCTTAGTCCAGTCTCTGCATGCACCATCTTCTGTATTTTAGTGCTTTGCAGTAATACTTAATGTAAGCACTGACAAGAGCTTTTCTAAGTTTTCTGGTAAAATTGCTTCAGGAAACTGGATGGTTACCACAACATATAGTTGCGAAAGACGAAATTGACAATGTCATTGGTGTGGTTCCTTTGTATCTTAAAAGGTATCACTCATCTGATCCTGTTAAGAAAGGAGGATTGTCTCTGGTGTTTCGTTTAGCTGATAGACACCTCACTTTGGCTTGTTTTGGTTAAAATTGGATGCAGTCACTCCTATGGTGAATACGTGTTTGATCAATCATGGGCCAACGCGTATTATAGTTATGGTTCAAGTTATTATCCAAAACTACAAAGTTGTGTGCCCTTCACTCCAGTAACTGGTCCAAGAATCTTGCTTCGTAACACGACCTACAAGGATGAGGTTTTCGATATAGTAGTATCAGCCCTGAAGGATCTGACAATCAAGGTACTTGTCTATTTGATGTGTCAAGCAATTCCCACAACTCATGCTATTGTCATCTTTTTGAGCTATTTAACCACCAGTTCAACTCAAATTTTGCTAGACGTGCACACAAGTATATAGCTTGCCTTCTATCGGTTATTGTATCATGGATATAGTTTATTGTCATTACGTCTTCAGCTGCAAATAGATGCTCTCCCGGGAACTGGCTGGTGTACAAGTCAACTATCAGTACTTTCTAGCATAAAAGATGCTATTAGTTGTGTATTTAGTGGAATATGTCAATACAGGAACAATGACAACTAAAGGAACAGAATCCCAGTAAAAATTCCTTTGTTGGGAGGGTCACATTAGGTATAGATGTATGAAGCCTTTCCCTAACTCATCGTAATCAGCAGAGAACCTTTTCAACAACTGTGAGAAACTTTTTTAATAGGGAAGCAAGAAAAGATGAAAGACTAGAAGTAGAATGGTAGGTTTCCTTCCTTTTTGTAGTAGTAGGAAAAGAGGGTGGAGGAGGAAGCAGTAAAGTCTAACAGCAAATTTTTGAAAGACTTAAGGTCAACTTAGTCTCTTAGCATACTTCTGTTTGTTGTAGACTGGGAGCTAAATGGATGAGATTCTGTAATTATTTAGCTTTGATAACGGATTTATGTTTGGAGAAGATATCAGAAGCCAACAGTAGAATATACTTTTAGTAGTGATCCTTGATTACTGATGTATTGAAGTTTGTCAAACTCGTATTTTCTACTAAGATGGTATTTTAGATATTTGGTCATGTAGGTGAAAGGACGCTTCTTCCTTAGTTATTGGATCCCTCTTCTTATAAGATATAAAAAGAATTGTGGAAAGCTGTGATTTTGAAGCGTTCATGCGGGTTCTCTCAATATAGAATACTACCTCATATTCACCTTCTGTTTTGTTTTGCAGACATACATTATAATATCATTTCTGTACCTGATATAAAAACCCATTTAGATTAATTCATTACTTCCAAGGTGTTTCCATGTGCATGTCATGGCGGGAAGTAAGTTTTGATTGGACTGCCTTAATAAACTGGAAGTACGTAATACGTTGAGGAGTTGTATTTGCTATGCTCCTGACATGTGGAGCTTCTATTGGCCATGTTCCTTTTGAGATTGTTTTCGTCCAAAACACTTTGGCTTCTAAGTCATGTGGCAGTAGGGGTTGCCTTTTCTAAAACTCTTGGTTTGGAAGCTCTTCAGCAAAAATGTGCACGGTTACTGCTTAGTTTTTTGTTATTTCTAGCAGAGTTGGTTTGGAGAGCTAATGCGATAGAGCTTTGTTCCATAATCCATATACTAGGACTTAAGACTTGTAGTAGGTCATTGATTTAAGTAGCCAATTAATTAAGTTAGGGCATTGCTAAGATATGGTCTTTTTCTTTATAAACATCTATGCAATTTGTAAGAGAAACAAAAGGTTATTTGAGAAGGTAATGTGTAGAATCTACTGACTAGAGTATTGAGAGTTGAAGCAATCTGAGATCCAACACTGAATTAAGAAACCTTAATTCTCGGAGTGATGCTTTATATTGGAGTCTTTTAATTTTATTTATGAGTTAAGTAGTCTTTCCTTTTGGTAACTAGGAATGATTGGGAGAGAAGTTAAGTCAAAAATGGATCCCTGAGACCTCAAGAAGACAATGCTAGAAGGGCCGGACAGAGTAATAGTGAATATCATTCTGCAATTGTTCTTCAAGTTCACTTAGTTGATATACTAGGACCTCTCACACCCATAAGGCAATTTCTGCTATCTACTCTTCGTTGTTTATGCAGTTTAAATCCCTCTCACGTGTATACGTTTTCTAGATGTGACATTTTAAAAGTTTCCTGTTCCACTCCTATGAGATCCAAAGTCCACTGAATCTGTGCATGTTTTCTGCACAATACTATTATAAGACTGTCTTAAGGCCAAAAAGATTGTATTGGACCTTTGTTTAAGGAATGAGGAGTTTCTACTTACTAACAAGTGGTATACAAGCTCTTCAAAAGCCAATGTAAATGGTTTTTATTACAAATCTGAGTTGAAAGTGAGCATAGTTTTGGATGACTATAGTCTGTGTGAGTTATGAATCTCATCCTTCATTCAAACTTGTCAGCCTTTTTTTTCCGGTTGCTATCAAATTTAAACCCTAAATGAATGATGTCCCTAAACTTATATAATATTTGCTTTAACTTTGAGATCGTTTCCCTGATTCTGATTGATGCTCTTACATAACGCAGAGAAAGATACGTGTATTTTGAGCTCTGCTCTTATAGTATCAAATACTTCAGTGAATTCTTAATGGATCACATCGGGGAAATGTTTTTTTCTAATAATCACGGGATCCAAATTTCAAAATGTTTACTATCTGCTTGGAAGATTTTTGTATGGAATATTGTGAATCAACTTTCTGAGAGCAGAATCCTTACTTTTTTTGCCCTTTTTACATTCGTGATCAGTTTTACAATATAACATTAGAATGTATGTTGGTATGTATCTTGTGCCAGTTCCAGGTCTCGTCACTTCATGTAACATTTCCATCTGAAAGGGAGTGGCGTGGAATGAAAGAGAAGGGCTTCCTTCAGAGAATAGGAATGCAATACCACTGGATGAATCGGAATTACAAGAAGTAAGTGAAATAGAAGTTAGTACATGCCATCCCTCAGGAAGAAACGAAATCATTAAGTTGGTCATAGTTGCATAGATATTTCTGGTGAAAAAGAGGCTTCTTTAAAAGAAGGCATATATTTTGATTAGCTAGAATGGAATGTTATAATCATCTACTTTGTTCTTTTCACATATTGGCTAGTCGCCTCTTGTGGACATGAGCTATATGACAAACAGATTTTTTGCGGGAGTAGATCAGGAGTAACAATTGGTCAAGACTAGGATTGTTATGTGGTAATTTTATATCTGTAAGTTATGGGTTGACCCGGTAAATTTACAAATTAGATTGATATACCTCAAGTTTCTGTATAACTAAATGTTGAATTGTTATATGAACTAGATTACAGATGAGCCTACTTTAAACTACACATGAGCTGGCCTAATTATGTACAGTGGTTACTGTAGAAGAACTATATATTATTGATTCATTCCCCGTTCCCCTCTTTCTCTTACTAGTTTGAATCATTAGTCTTTGGCCCTTAAAACAGTGATGCGAAGCTAATAATCAGAAAAATGTTGAAACATTATATTACCTGCAAAAATTGGCTAACATCTCTTGTTCCAACAGAGTATTGTTATATGCCATTATGATCCTTCCTCACAGTCCAGCTAAAAGTCTGATTAGATCAGAATTCTGGTTCTGCTTCTTTGGAAAGTATTTAAAAGAAGCTCATGCTCACTTCGAATACGAATTGTTAGTGGCCTTAGCATATGATTTCATCACCTACTTAGAAACCTTCACCTGCCAAATAAAACTATAATCACAAGCTTTTTACTCTTCACTTTTAGGCCAGAGCTTATCCAAAATTCCGAAGCAAGGCCAAGGTGGTCAAAACTAAATGCTCAAACTATATCTTGTCTTGTTTCTCTCTTTCTTGTATCATCAAACCCTACTTTTAGGAACAATACTTTCAGCATTTCAGTACGTCATAGTGTTCATCCTTGTTTCTGTTTTGATATGTTTCATATTGAATGGCCTAGTAGGTTGCACTGTTTTTCAAGGAATACCGTTTTTCTTTCCTGCCTTTGTTTTCCAACAATAATGTCATGTGATGATACACTATTATCCAAGCACCATTTAGACAATTTTGTTGTTGTATGTCAAAAATAGGAGCATCATATACCACAGGGCACTGGTTTTTACGGAATAAATGCAGTTCCTGGAAGAACATCTTTAATCAATGACTCTGGAGCTTACTTACGTCAGTTTCTAGTACTATACTTTAGTTAACTGTGGATCTCTAAGTGTTTTGTTTAATTGCCCACTTGTTTTTAGTCTTATGCATGCTTTCCTGTGTTTGTTTGCACAGTTTTGACGATTTCTTGATGGATTTGAAGCAAAGTAAAAGGAAAAATATTCGCCAGGAACGTAAAAAGGTCAGCTCTGCAATGATCTTAACTTTGATATTTACATCTCCCTGTCCTAGTAGACACCTATATGAGAAAATAAGTCTTTTTAATTAAATACTGCCTAATGGTTTTTTCAGCCGTGATGGTGATACTGTATAAATCATGGTTAAATGTTGGGATAATTAGCCCAATCTTATGATTCCCAAGCAGTTGATATGAGGAATTGAGGATACAATTTCTAAATAACAACGCACTTCCCATTCTTGATTTTATCTTTTCTATTTATCCCACAAGGTGTTTTTCATCCTTCAGCAATTTCCAACCTAATATAAGAAAGAATGAAGCAAGAGAAATTAATATTAAGCTTGCGTATTCACTCCCAGCAATTTGATTCTAGAATTTTGTCTTTGACCTTTAAGCTTGGCCACAATACTTCTTTATCACAACTTTGTTTCTCTGTGTGTACTCCGAGACTTTTAACACTGCTTCAGAGCTGTGTTGGGTATCCTTAGTAAGAGCTTCACGGCGTAGCTTATAGTAAATCTATAGGTGTGCCCAACAATTTGGCTGCAAATTTACGTTTGCAGCACTTGAAAAAGAAAGGCTGCATGTGACATGCTCAGAACTCAGTCCCTGCTCTACACCCTTTCTTCACTAAGCATTATATCTGCTCGTAGAAATAATCGAGTATATGACCAACTGAAAGCTAAGGTTTGATTATTTTTGGGTCAGAAGCCAGAGCTGGAAGTCATAGTCTATTAAATGTGTAAATGATCTAGTCTGGGACAATTTAGCAGTTAAAAAAGCTTGGAGCAACCTATTGTTTTCGACACAGAATGGCAGCCCACTTACTTGTGTATGTCTTACAACTAACAAGGCGCCCATAAGCATGGGTTTGATTTGGCTTACTGTTTGTCTGCTGTGGAGAAGAAAATGTGCAAGATGCTGTGGGATCCGTAGATTTTTTTCCCTTTGTTATTACTCTTACATATTATCAGTTAACAACCCCATCATGAGGTAAATGAGATGCAGCTTATTAGATGATATAGTATATCACATACTAGTAAACCCTGGGACTTAGTGCGAAACTCATTACTCAGTTTCGCTACGACTTTGGGGCAATATGTGATGCCCTGATCATCAAACTTTTAGACCTCCCAAGACTCCGCATTAGCTGGATTTTCACTCGGTGGTTGTACTTTTTAAGAAGACTGCTTTCTGTATATCAGTCTTCAAGGAGCATATTCTATTTTTTCATTCATTATATTCTGAAAGCCAACTTATTCATGAGTGTTATTGCAAAGGATAAACTGAAATGTAAAAGTCTTTGCTGACTTTGTGCTGCGTCATTGTACAGATTGCCACTCAAAATTTGACTATGAAGCGTCTTCGTGGATATGAGATAAAGGTACCCACATCTTTTACTGGTTAATATTGATTGATTTTTAATACTAGCTGTGTACTTAAGTTCTTAATGATCAAGGATCCTGTATGCAAAAGATGGAGCACGTTATTTTTTTGGTCTGTAGTTTTTGGTGACCTTTTCATGATTGTATCCATTAATTCTGGTAGTTGTCTTTGCCATTTAGTTTTTTATCTGTCTTGTTCAAGGTCTGGAAATGTTTGGGTGACAGACGCATTGAATGGTAAACAACCTTTTTCAACACAATTTGGAGAAGTGACAAGATGTCAAGTGAGTGGAGGAAGAGTACCCTTGTACAAGAATAAGGGTGATGTACAAGCGTAATTATAGAGGAATCAAATTCATGAGTCATACTATGCAATTGTGGGAGCGAGTAATTGAACAAAGGTTAAGAAGTGTGGAGATTCCAGAGAATCAGTTTGGGCTGGGGTTTATGCCCCGAAGGTCAACTATTGAGGCTATTCACCTTATGAGGCAAGTAGTGGAGAGATATCATGATATGAAGAAAGATCTACATATTGTTTTAATTGATCTGGATAACGCATTTTATAAAGTGCCTAGGAAAAGGCTATGGAGGCATTGATAAGGAAAGAGTTCTTGCATAAGTACATAGACATCATCAGAGAGATATACGAGGGAAGTGGTACTAGTGCACTCACTACGGTAGGAATCACTGAAGAGTTTCTTGTCACGATTGGAGTACATTAAGGTCGATAATTAACCTGTTTCTTTTTGCCATTGTTATGGATGAACTAAGAAGATCAATTCAAGATGATATACCATGGTACATGATGTTTGCTGATGATATTGTTCTCATTGATTAGACGCAAGCCAGTGTTGAGGCTAAGTTGGAAGAGACAAACATTGGAATCTAGGGGTTTAGGTTAAGTAGAAATAAAATTGATTACATGGAGTGGAGCTTAGTAGTGGTAGGGCTACTGATGCAAGTAACCTTAGATGGCTTTAGGTTTTATAATTCCGAGAAGAAATTGTGAATTGGACGAAGATGTAGCCCATAGAGTCAAAATAGATTGGTTGAAGTAAAGAAGTGCTAGGTATGCCTTTGAGATTAAAAAGGAAAAGTCTAGCACAACAACAATTAGGCTTGCTTTATTGTATGTGAAAGAGTGTTGGGCGGTGAAGAAGTGCCATATTGAGAAGAGATGTGGCAGAGATGTGACAGAGTTGTGTATGCTGTGTTAGATGTGTAGGCATAATAGGAGAGACCGATTGAAAAATGAGCTAATAGGTAGAAGGTGAGAGTCGCACCTGTTAAGGATAATATGCAAGAACATCACCTACTTTGGTTCGGACATGTGAGAAGATGACCGTGTGATACACTTGTTAGGAGGCTTAAGGGATAGAGTAACGATGATGTTGTTAGGGGTAGAGGGAAACCAAAGACGATGTGGGTAAGAGTTATTGAGAGTGATGTGAGGCTTCTTGGGGTTGATGAGAGTCTAACTTGGAATAGGGGTAAGTGCATAGAGGGAATTATTGTTGAGAGGAGGGGGCCAATTCTCTTTCATTTTCAACCATTTTTGACTATATTTTTGCGAATATTTTTTGATAATATCTAAAATCTTCTTCCTTCTAAAATTGTTCTTAAATCTTTGACGGCCTAATGACAATTCATGTTAGCCGACCCCAAATCAGTTTGAGATTAAGGCTCTGATGTTGTTGTATTTAACCAGTTGTATTAAACCAGCCACTGCTTGATGTTAGTTAGAGAGAAATGCCATTACTACAGTTCCAACATTGTTTGATAATTCTCACAAGAAAGAAATCTCAGATTTCATATGAAGAGGTTTGCACTGTCGTGCCGATAGCTTGACTATATTTCATCTCACAGTGGCTAGAGAGACAAAGGAAACCAGAGAGTGGAGTTTGTGTTTTAATTCCTTACTCAGGTGGGGATAGACCACAGACGAGAATAATTAGGGTGTTAAATTTGGTATGTTAAGGAAATACAGAGTATTTGATTGGTTTTGAGTTCTATTATCATGAAATAAAGTTTCTCTTTAAGAGATGACCTTCCCGCTCCTTCTTCAGTCCATCCACACCCTTTTTTCTTGTTAAATGGTTCCCTCTGATGATGAGGAGGAAGCTGAACACATTAGTTGTGTGGGTCTTATCATGGTGGGACTTAAAACATATTTGCTTATAGATGATGACATATACATTCTTGTCTAGACCACTTCTAGTGAGTTCGGCGAGGTTTTAGTGGGTGGTATAGAGTCTAGGTTTATACCCTGCTGCATGAGGGGAGGTGTTTGATCCTTGTCTCGGAAAATGTAACATAGTTTCAACTTTTTGGGCCTCTAAGTGGATTTTTAGGGCTCCTCACTGCTGCGTTATTCTTGTGCCAATTAATGGCAAGGCTTGCTGGTGCACTTTTTTTTTTCTCATGCTTGTATTCGATTCCAAAGGTATTAAACTTGTGCAATCTTTTCCTTCTACCATGCTTTAGTGTCCAGCTGCTTCAAGTGTCTTGGTGTAATTAATGAAATTGTATGTGGCAGGCAAAGCATTGGGATGCCTTTTATGAGTTCTACAGAAATACCACTGACAACAAGTAGACTTCATCTCCTTTTAAAATATTTCGATAGGATTTCTTCTGACTTGTTTATATGAAGCTAAATGCTTGTGTGTTATTCTTGATATGTAGGTGGGGTACTCCTTACTTGACTAGAGATTTTTTCCATAACATGGCGTCAAAGATGGGAGATCAAGTCCTTCTAGTTGTTGCTGAAGAACAGGAAAAGTTTGTTGCAGGGGCCCTTAATTTAATTGGTGGTAATACACTTTATGGACGTCTCTGGGGCTGTCTCCCTGAATCTTACTACCCAAGTTTGCATTTTGAAGCATGTTACTACCAGGTATGTTCAAAACTAATCTGGCATGTGGCAATGTCTTTTAATTTACAGTCCCTGGCCCAGGAATGACAACTTCAAACTATTAAACTGCTTATGATTGATGTTACCAATAGAAATTGAACTAAAACCTTGCGATTCTGTGAGTTTTGTTTGTTAATTTTATTGAAATTGGTCCAGCAATGTCTAGTACTAATTTTTTAACATTGGTTATTTCTTCTAATTAGTTACTACCTTTGTCGTTCCTTTTGTGTTGGCTCATAATCCCTCCGATCCACTTTATTTCCCAGCTTTGCTTTTTGACACTATTTGAGGTCATATGGATTTTCTTCTAAATTCTTCTGAAATTCTTCTCATATTCTTCTAAAATCGTTGATTTATTGTTTCCAACTCTGTAGAAAAGTTATTTTTTGTCATATTTTTATACTGACAAGCTGTAAAAGGCTTGGACTGCTTTCTACTGGCCTCCAACTGAAATTGTGGTGGCTGTTTATACATAATAACATATTGTATGGATTTCCTTGGCAGTTATCTTAGAGCATGTGTTTAATTCACAATATAGTGGGGGTTTATGAGAAAAAAGCGAGGTGGGGGGGGGGGTGTAAATGACAGATGAGGTGCTAGTATTAGAAATTAATTGAGCTATTTTAGATTTGAACAACCTTAATTTAATGGCATAGGATTAGTTTAGAATGTCTCAACGAGCAATGATACCCCCATAGGCGTCATTTGAAGGGGAAAATACGACACCACTAATTAAAAATCATCATGTCTCTTCTTAGCCCAACTACCACCAGCTCCGATTGATACAACCACCATCTAACCAATGAAAGACTCACAACCAAGACAACCACCATAGTCAAGCTCACAACCAAGAAAACGCCAAACACGACCACCATAACCACCTTCACCACAAACACAATCTCAAAAACGACCACCGCCCACCTAGCTCGAAGTTGCTGGAATTAAATGATGAACCCTACGTGGCTACGTCAAAGCGGAAAAAAAATAAGGAATTAGTAAACCGCATCCCAAAATTGGATATTAAGTACTTCGGGATTGAGTTTTCAGAAATAGATATGGAATTTGAACTAAAGGGAATTATATATGTATTATATTTACAGAATCCCCATGAATAGAACAAATCTTATTCCATTGTATTTGTTCCGGATTAACCAGAAAGAGATTCTGTAACCAAAATAATGATTTGTTCAAGAATTTACTATAAGAAGAAGCACCTTTTCCCCCAGGCAACATGCCGCATAGTTACAATGCTCTAAATTGTCTTCCGGTGGTGTGGGAACAGAATGGTGCATCGTGAGGTGTTGTTTGTGGCTTGGGTGAAGAAAAATTGCAGAGGAAGAGCAATTGTGGATTGGGTAGAGTGGAGTAGATTCCGAGGTGATGGTTGGCCTGGTCGAAGTGATGGTGGCTGGGGTATTTGTCTGGCTGTGATGACTGAGGGGGGAGAAGTAACAATTTTGCTTTCCTTTGACATTTCTCATTTTTTTGTTGCCATTTGTGTCCTTTTTCTACTGTTATATCGCTCCCTTCATATGACAGCTCAACATCATTACCCTAATGCCTACAAAGAGGCATCCACCCAAGTGGCTTAAGGGAGGGGGTGGGTCTGGTGTACAGTCTTACCCCTATATGCATTAAGACATAGAGGCTATTTCCAATTAACCTTTTTCACATGACAGCATGGGGAAGGAAATTCTTCTCTCTCAACTGTTTTAACTTTTAAGAACTGTTCATATTGCTTCAGTAGAATCAGGATTCACAGTTGCTCATATTTTTTATTGTGTTGTAGGCAATAGAAGCTGCGATTGAGTTTAATTTGGACAAAGTAGAAGCAGGAGCTCAGGGCGAGCACAAAATTCAGCGGGGTTATCTACCTGTAACTACTTACAGCTACCATTACATTGTGGATGAAGATTTTCGCCATGCTATACAAGATTTTCTAGCTCGAGAGACAGACCAGGTATTTGTTGGCTTTTATAGAAGCTGTCTTTTATAAAGATTTGCAGAACTTCTTTTGAATAGAGTAATACCATTTGTGCTTATAGGGAATATCTCCAAAAGTTGCTTTGAGATAGAATCTAGGGTGTGGATTTTAGTTAAGCATTCATCATTGACTTCCACTTCATAGCTTATGCCTTAAGTCTCTTCCACCATGATTTAGGGAGTTAGATCCATATGATCTCTCCCTCCCATCCATGTTTGTTTCCTCTCGTGAAAGGAAGGGATGATTGGCTTCTTGGTTGTCATGTATGTGCACCTTCCTGAACATCACTTGTTACAAAAGGTTTATTTTATGATCTGCTCATGATGGTATGGAAGCATTTATTGGCTATCACAACTGTTGGAACTTGGAAGTAGGTGACCCAACACAAACAAATTTTAGGAATAAAAATAGGATCTCCAATTGTTAGACACCTTTGTGTTTCCATGAGTTACATTGTAAGAGTTAAATGCAATGATTTTTGGAGAATACGCTAAGCTTATAAATATAATACTCCATATCATGTAATGTACAAGACAATAAATAAAGAACTTATCAAAAAGTTCTACCGAAAGTCTTTCCTATCTGGCTTTTAGGAACGCTGTGAGGCATGGGAACCTCACATCTCCTGTTTTTACTTTAGTATTCTTTCATAATAATTCCACCTTGATGCAACAATTTATCATATACTCTCCTTCATCAAAAACCCAACAGCAACTTTATGTCAGATGTTGAATTTAACTGATAAATCTGCTAAATATACCAAAACAGACTTGCATGTCTATGCATTATTTTTAATGATATGCAAAGATAGATTATGGTAGTCTTCAAAGAATTGTGTAGTTAAGTGGCACAAAAATGGTTCCAGTTCCAGGAGCCAAAAATCTATAGTTCTTTGGTTATGGAATATATTGGACTAAATCAAGATTGCTCATATTCCCCTTTGTGCTTCTTTTTTTATCGTGAAGTAGCAAATGGTTGGTGTACTTCAGTTTAAGGGTCAATTTGAAACAACTTCTGTAGGGGTTGTTTAGCCCCCTTACCCGCGTAATGCCCCATACAACCCATCCCCTTTAGCCCCCTTGCGTGGGTGCCTCTTTCTAGGCAGTGGGGTAAGTGACATAAAGATGCCACCACTACTTCTAGTTTCAAGTTATTAGTGGTAATAGGGAATGTTTGTCAAGATTTTATTACAATTGCTCGCAGATGGAAGTTGCCAAATTCATTGATATCTAGAGAATTTTGTTATTGAGGAATTTCTCAGCAGCATTGATTTGGACCATTATGTCAAAAAGATGACATGCAAATATCCTAATATCCTATTCAAAGAGGATGTCATGTAATTGTTTTCCCAATAAATACTTTGAACAGTGGGGACTACAGGGTCAAAAGTCCAAACCCTTTAAATCCATATTAATTGTTTTTATCTGAGCTTCCAACTAAACAAAGGAAGAGGAGAACCCGGTATCTGTGTAAATGGATCTCTATGTAAAATCATCGCTACTGCAGATTAAATTAACATCTTTTATTTTTTATTTTTTTTCATCCAAACCCAACAAAATATATCATATAGTGACCTGCATGTGGGTCCAAACTCGATCTGTGTGACATTGGATGTGGATGCATATTACGTTTATCCCTTTTAATATTGTACATTCACACATATGCTAAGGGAGGGAGAGAGCATGCAAGTCCCTTAGAGTATGTACAATAGAGCTTTCTTTGCTTTCCCTTATTCTAGAGAGATGAAATGGAGGGGCTCTCTTTGGCTACTATAGGTACAAGGGGCAAGTCCATTTGCTCTCCATGTAGGGGAAGCAAAGAGTGCACCCCTTAGTTTTAAAAAGCGCGAGGCGCACCGAGGCGCAAGTG
>CAAKMY010052238.1:0-11104 GCA_901111285.1 Corrigiola litoralis
ACGTAGACACACTATAGTTAGAATGTCAGGTGTCATAGCTCATTAAATAAGCAATACTTTTGCGACTAAAATACTACATAATATTATTATAAGAATATTACAGAGAATGTACTACCTGACCGTGCGAAGCACGGGTTGCTACCTAGTTAGATCACAAAAATAAATAGTCGATATTCAATGTTCTTATCGTAATTGTCGACAACTATAATAGTTGCCAACCAATTTAAATGCATTGAAACAAACATGGCAACATCCACAACAACCCTCCAAGAGCAACTCTGACCAAATTTAATACAACAACAAGAGTCACCTTAACATTCATCCACTAGAAAAAGCACATGAATACACCAATCAAAATTTACAACACACCCATTAAGGAAAAATGCAGTAAACCAGAACTTCTTAGCTAAAACTATTCAACAAAACCCCAAATTTTTATGTTTGGGTAACAACCTTAATGAATTATCTTCGTACGCTTTTCAAAAAAAAAACGACCTTTATTTTAACAAATGTATATATTCATTGTAAAAACACCAAACTTTGGTGAAAGTTCTTCATTCATATATCAAGTAAGGAGTAATTATTCAAACAAATCATGTGCAACCATCAAGAAAAACCACAAATTAGGGGCTTTTAGAGCAAATCTAGACCCATTTAAAAAAAAAACGAGAAGTTATGAATAAATAAAAAAAAAAACAAACAATCACTCACCATCGTCCCAAACACCAGAAGCGCAAAGGCGAGCAAGGCGGGATTGGGTCTCGGCTCTGGGAGATGTTTCAGTGTGATTTAGCTTGTTTTCGGGGCGTTTTAAGTTCGAAATAGCAGCTGGTAACAATCTCCTGATTCGCCTTGTTTGTGGGTAAGCCTTAAATGATAGATTTTAGCGATTTACAGACTTAGGGTTCATATTCAAAACGAATTAGGGGTTTTTATTTAAGGAACTTTATGTTGCAACTGACTTAGGGAATATATGATTAGTGTGTTGAAGAGTTAATTCCGATTGTTTATGTGTGTCATTCGGCTATAAGAATCGAATTCGTTGGCAAATAAGAAAAGGTTAAGGTGAGAAGGAAATAAGCATAAGAGTGGGGCAGCCATCATTTTTGAGGGTTGTGGAGTTTTGTTTGCTTAGGGCTTTGGTTGACGTTGTGTCATTGTGACATCGTGTGTGTTTTTTGTTTGGGAGAAATGGGATGACAGAGGAAGGGGAAGGCAATATTTGAAATTCAGTATTGCATAAAGAAGGGAGCGGGAAAACGAGAAGAGATATGGATGGTTGAAAGGACGGCGGAGATGCGTTTAAATAGACATCACACGGATTAGTTCTGTGGATCGCTGACGTGGGGTCTCCAACTTGTTCTTTCCCGCTGAACAATAAGTGTGGGCTTTGAACGCACGGGTGGATTGGCCCATTTTACACGCTAGTCCCTTCGGCTATTGTTCTTCTTGGGCTATTTATATTATTTTTCATATTGCTTAACACAACCTTTAAATTACTAATACTACCAAATTTTCTTTTTCTTTTTCCTCTAATACCCTTTAGACTTAGTCATCTCATACATTTCCCGTCTCTAACAACTTGCATCAAACATTTGATTTCCCATGTCCTGTTGTGGAATCTCAACTTATCATTTTTTAAAATATGTTAGAGAAAATTTGAAAAATGATAAGAATTGGTGGAAATGAAGTCAGTATAATATTACAATAAATATCAGTATGAAAAAATATCATATAAATTGGGGAATAGATACCCAATGGTTTAAACTAAACTAAAATAAGCTTAACAGAAAATTCGACTTTTGATGCCAACCACATAATAAGTCTTAAACATGTTATAAATCTATCAATATTCAGGAATAAGGTTATTCTCTAATTATAATCATATGAACTCTAAGTTACGTTTGAATATTTTTGACACATTTTCAAACAAATAGACTTTTAAAATGTGGAAGGCCGTTGTTGCGGAGTATAACTCACACCAAAACCCCATTGGTGACCACCTTTCGTGTTTGGACTTCCACAAGCAAGCATTCGATCTCTATATATAGTACCTAAGACTACAGCGAGCTCACAAAACTACCTTCATAATGATAAACCAAACAAAAACCGGGTTTTGTGAACTAACAAGCATTTTCATGGAATTCCTTATTGCTCTTTTGGGAGCTTTTTTATGCTTGAAAACCTTTATGTAGATTAAAAAAAAGCAACTTTTGTACTTGAACCTTCCAAGGATACCTATTGTGAGTTAGCAAATCATTAACAGTTGGTATGGCTAGTAGTTTGGTTCTACAAGTTGGTTATGCCTTGGTACAGTTGTATATGGTTGGTCTTGGAAATTATTCTTTAGATTTGGAGTCGACTATTATAGTTCTTCTTGGTTGTGAGTAGTATTGTGATAATTGTGTGAGTCTGTTGAGTTTGAGATGGTGTCTTTATATGCGACTTTATAAGTCATTAGAAGTTAATATTGTGTATTAGCTTGCTATAATGAGTTAGGTTATCACTTATCAGGATTGTCATTTTGATGTGATTGTGGAATTAGATGAAGTAGTCTATAAGTCATTGGAACCAGTAGAGTTAGAGTTTTTGTTTTATTTTATAAGCTTATATGGAGACTGCTCGTTATGGTTTTTAAGGAATGTGATTAGCCTTTGAGATAAGTCATGAAGTTGGTAAATGAATTCTAATCATATGAGATGCATTAGGGATGGTGTGAGAAGCGATCTTTAACATGTGGTGTTGAGTTTCATATGGCCGATATTCTATGGCCTATGATTTTGGTTAGTGAATTCTATATGAGGTGTTTTTCTACGAGTCATGTGGTGAATGGCGCATCTCTAGTAATTTCCGATGTTGTTGGAGTAAAGGTATTGCTTTGTCATGAGTATACAATTGTTTATAAATGAAATTGGATTCTTGAGTTAATTGGTAACAAATATTGGTATTGTCTTATTTGGTTGGTATATTGTAGTATGGATTCATATATGGTATAAACTTATCGGTAAGATGTATTGAGTTTTATTAAAATTTGGAAGTATTGAATTGAAAGTTATGGATTTTGGGTTGATATTGATATTATGTTCGTTGTCGATTATGGAGATCGACCTTGAGGCGTATTATGATATTATAGTGGTAAGACATGGTTAAAGTTGAAACTAGTTTGATTGTTGTTATTTGAGGAAAAGAAGTGAAGTTGTGGAGTTTGGATTAGAGTTAAAGCAAGAATCGATTACTTGACATGGTAGTGGATTTAGATTGAACCATGATTCGTTCTCATCATTACAATATCACTTTTATTTGCTTTATCAGTTTATGAATTAATTAGATAATTAAATTTGAAAATCCCCCATTGCTTACTTAAACACTTAGTTTTTAGGTGTTTGCTACGTTACACATTTTAGACAAATTGCATTCTTTACCTATGGATACGATTTCTACTTCCCTAATACATTATTGTTTTAAGAATATGATTAATTTGACAGCATACGACTTTAGCTCGTCAATCCTAAACCCTAAACCCTAAACCCTAAATTCCATTCCGAACTCTACTTATAACGCCTCAAAAGTCGGGTTTTGCGAGCCCACCTGATTTTTCGTGGAAATTCAAGTTGCTCTTTTGTGTATTTTTGAGGAATGGACACCTTTATAGCAGGCCCGTCCCATAGCATGTGCAAAGTGCGCAATGGAACATGGCCTCCACTTCAAAAGGGCCCCAAATTTCTATATTGGCTGCTTTTTATATAACATTTGCTTTGTTTAATTAGCACAACTTAGCATTAGCACAGTTGGTAGAAAGACAACTTTTGATAGTCTAGGTACTAGGTTCAAATCCTAGCACATTCATTAATTTATCTCATTTTTCTTCTTCTTTTTTTTTCGACTAGCACGGTGTCATTTATAATTTTTCGTCAAAAAGTAATACAAGGTTCACAATATTTAAGTGAAAATTTGAATGTAGAATGTTTTCTTAAATAATTGTCGCATATTTTTTAAAGTGGAAGAGAGCATTATATATAGTTGCAAAACTATTATTTTTATATCAATATAATTGGATCATTACCCCAATTATTGTCGACGAAAAGCATTAAAAAGTCTTGTACTAAAAAAATTTTGTGTTTATTTTAGGGGCCTATTTTTGAGTTTAGCACAGGGCCTCCGAAATGAACGGTACGGCCCTACTTTATAGCGTATATACAAGAAACTTTTATACTTGGACCATCGCCTAATTCCATTACGAAATCTACTTATAACGCTTCTAGAGTCGGGTTTCGAGAGCCCACCAGATTTTTCATGGAAAGTCAAGTTGCTCTTTTGGGTATTTTTGAGGCTTGACACCTTTATAGCGTAAATACAAGCAACTTTTATACTTAGACCATCGCAAAATTCAAATCCGAACTCTACTTATAACGCCTCAAAAGTCGGGTTTCGCGAGCCCACCAGATTTTTCGTGGAAAGTCAAGTTGCTCTTTTGGGTATTTTGAAGGCTTATACACCTTTATAGCGTAAATACAAGCAACCTTTATACTTGGACCATCGCCAAATTCCACTCCAATCTCTACTTACAACGCCTCAAAAGTCGGGTTTCGCAAGCCCACTAGATTTTTCGTGGAAAGTCAAATTGCTCTTTTCGTATTTTTGAGGCTTGGACACCTTTATAGCGTACATACAAGCAACTTTTACATTTGGACCATCGCCTTCTCTACTTATAACGCCTCAAAAGTCGGGTTTCGCGAGCCCACCAGATTTTTTTTGGAAAGTCAAGTTGCTCTTTTGGGTATTTTTGAGGCATGGACACCTTTATAGCGTAATTACAAGCAATTTTTATGCTTGGATCTTCGCCAAATTCCAATCCGATCTCTACTTATAACGTCTCAAAAGTCGGGTTTCGCGAGCCCACCAGATTTTTCGTGGAAAGTCAAGTTGCTCTTTTGGGTATTTTTGAGGCATGGACACCTTTAAAGCATAAATACAAGAAACTTTTATACTTGGATCATCGCCAAATTCCAATCCGATCTGTACTTATAACGTCTCAAAACTCGATTTCGCGAGCCCACCAGATTTTTCGTGGAAAGTCAAGTTGCTCTTTTAGGTATTTTTGAGGCATGGACACCTTTATAGCGCAAATACAAGAAACTTTTATACTTGGACCATCGCCAAATTCCAATCCGATCTCTACTTATAACGCCTCAAAAGTCGGGTTTCACGAGCCCACCAGATTTTTCGTGGAAAGTCAAGTTGCTCTTTTGGGTATTTTTGAGGCATGGACACCTTTATAGCGTAAATACAAGCAACTTTTACACTTGGATCATCACCAAATTCAATCCGATCTCTACTTATAAGGCCTCAAAAGTCGGGTTTCGCGAGCCCATAAGATTTTTCGTAGAAAGTCAAGTTGCTCTTTTGGGTATTTTTGAGGCATGGACACCTTTATAGCATAAATACAAGCAACTTTTACACTAAGATCATCGCCAAATTCCAATCCGATCTCTACTTATAACGCTTCAAAAGTCGAGTTTCGCGAGGCCACCAGATTTTTCGTGGAAAGGGAAGTTGCTCTTTTGGGTATTTTTGAGGCTTGGACGCCTTCATAGGGTAAATACAAGCAACTTTTACACTTGGACCATCGCCAAATTCCAATCCGATCTCTACTTATAATGTCTCAAAAGTCGGGTTTTGTGAGCCCACCAGATTTTTCGTGGAAAGTCAAGTTGCTCTTTTGGGTATTTTTGAAGTTTGGACGCCTTTATAGCGTAAATACAAGAAACTTTTATACTTAGACCATCGCCTAATTCCAATACGATCACTACTTATAACGCCTCAAAAGTCGGGTTTCGCGAGCCCATTAGTTTTTTCGTGGAAAGTCAAGTTGCTCTTTTGGGTATTTTTGAAGCTTGGACGCCTTTATATAGCGTAAATACAAGCAATTTTTATACTTAGATCATCGCCTAATTCCAATACGATCACTACTTATAACGCCTCAAAAGTCAGGTTTCGCGAGCCCGCTAGATTTTTCGTGGAAAGTCAAGTTGCTCTTTTGGGTATTTTTGAGGCTTGGACGCCTTTATAGCGTAAATACAAGCAACTTTTATACTTGGACCATCGTCTAATTCCAATCCGATCTCTACTTATAATGTCTCAAAAGTCGGGTTTCGCGAGCTTACCAGATTTTTCGTGGAAAGGGAAGTTGCTCTTTTGGGTATTTTTGACGCTTGAACGCCTTTCTAGCGTAAATACAAGCAATCTGTACTTGTAACGCCTCAAAAGTCGGGTTTCGCGAGCCCACCAGATTTTCTTTTGGGTATTTTTGAGGCTTGGACGCCTTTATAACGTAAATACAAGCAACTTTTATACTTGAACCATCGCCTAATTCCAATCCGATCTATACTTATAACGCCTTAAAAGTCGGGTTTCGCGAGCCCACCAGATATTTTGTGGAAAGTGAAGTTGCTCTTTTGGGTATTTTTGAGGCTTGGACGCCTTTTTAGCGTAAATACAAGCAACTTTTATACTTGGACCATCGCCTAATTTCAATCTGATCTCTACTTATAACGCCTCAAAAGTCGGGTTTCGCGAGCCCATTAGTTTTTTCGTGGAAAGTGAAGTTGCTCTTCTGGGTATTTTTGAGGCTTGGACGCCTTTATAGCGTAAATACAAGCAACTTTTATACTTAGACCATCGCCTAATTCCAATCCGATCACTACTTATAACGCCTCAAAAGTCGGGTTTCGCTAGCCCACCAGATTTTTCGTGGAAAGTCAAGTTGCTCTTTTGGGTATTTTTGAAGCTTGGACGCCTTTATAGCGTAAATACAAGCAACTTTTATACTTGGACCATTGCCTAATTCCATTACGAACTCTACTTATAACGTGTCAAAAGTCGGGTTTCGCGAGCCCAATTTTTCGTGGAAAGTCAAGTTTCTCTTTTGGGTATTTTTGAGGCTTGGACACCTTTATAGCGTAAATACAAGCAACTTTTATATTTGGACCAACGCCTAATTCCATTACGAACTCTACTTATAACGCCTCAAAAGTCGGGTTTCGCAAGCCTACCAGATTTTTGGTGGAAAGTCAACTTTTATACTTGGACCATCGCCTAATTCCAATCCGATATCTACATGAGGTTTTTGGTGGAATTTTAGGTTGCTCTTTCTGGTCCTTATGCACTTATATACCTTCAAAGTGACAGAATAATAAACATTTGTACTCGTACTGTCCATGGATACCCGGCCGACTCTACTGGTACCGCCTCAGTCATTTTTATGCTTATATACCTTTGTGTTTGGACCGTTGTTTGATCCCCTTCCAGTGTCTACTAATGGAGCTTCCAAAGTCGGATTTTTAAAGCCCACCGCCTTATCATGGAATTTCAAGTTTCTCTTTTGATTTTTTTCGTTTATACACCTTCGTACACTACAATATAAAAAGGTTATAGCAATGCTCGAAATTGTTACTATAGGTGTCATAAAACCGCAGCTACTTTGGTGTGATTAGAATTACAATTTTATACTTCTGGTCACCATAAATCCGATATAATGTAGTACCAAAATGTATGAGCAGCCAAAACCAAACTTCAACTTAAACTGAAATATAGTACAGATCTTCAAATCCAGTTCTGTCCAGCGAGAAATGGTAGGTAATAAGGAGAGGAAAATAGGCTGCTGCCAAACCAACTCCACCTCTGATCCTATCAACTAGTGAAATTCTCAGGGCCAGTCCGGCAAAATCAATTCATAGCTAAGTCTAGCATCACTCCAGTCTCCTAAGATCATATTCAAACAGGAGACTATGATGAGTTTGTCAGAATCCACTCCACCAACGTTGATACACCAAATCCTGTTGCTGAACGTTTCTTCTCATTCCAAACTGGACCAGCAATATCTATATGCATCCACTGAACTTTCTCATCCACAAACTGCAAAAGAATTTTAAGGTTAACAATTTGTAGTCGCCTTATATATAATTTCAGAAAACCATGTACAATCTATAGCAGTTTATCAACCATTTACGAAAACAGTATGTAATTAATCAAACAAGTGATATCGATAACATGAAACACTGAAATCTACCACATAAAGCACACCTCAATTGACTGCCTATATACCGCAGGAAACTACGTTCTAACCTATCTTTGGAATTATATCGACCCAAATAAAACATATGTTATTGAACTTATAATGTAGAGAAAAGAATACACTCCATCGCACCCGAATGATCACCTCTCGTAGATATAAGTTAAGTGTAGATATAATGCAGATCATTTGTAGATATAATTCACTTTCGACTCACAATACCCCAAAAAACCCCTCAAAAGCGTCCCCCTCCTCAGCTTTCCAGTATCCAGATATCTTGATTAGTTAAAGACCTAATTACAGCTGGCATCAAGTAAAGCAAATTGGCATAGATAGCTTTAAGGCCCTACAAACACCATTTTGTTAAGCATACCCTTATCAAATCCAGCGAGTACTTCCTAATTCCTATGCGAAGTCATCCACTATAACAAAGCCATCAGGGCAGAAAAACAAGCCGAAGAATGCCACCCAGTAGTGTTTGACAGGACATCAAAATATCGATGCAACTATCAAATAGAACACACTACTATGTAACTCATTTTTTCAGGCAACTCTCTCTAGTTTTCTGCCACAGCAACAAGCCAGATGCTACCACCACGAAGCAGCTGTCACAACCAAGTAGCAAGCCACATCTTCGCTCAGCTGTAGTTTGGATTCCACCAAAAAGGTAATTGATTATAAACAAAAACCCAAGGAGCGTCTATGACCAGCAACCGCCATGAACCAATGAAACCAAACAGTTTTTCAAATAAGATAAATAGCCAAGATTAATTTTTATAGCAAATATAATTAGAAGAAAATATGGCAGTATTGGTGAAGTGGTACTGGTAACAGCAGTAACAAGGTCGCAATACCATTAACAAATATTGATAAATGATAACAGGGGACAATAAGGAGAAGTGGCATAAGGTTTGCACTACAAATGGAAAGGTAACCTGACCACTAACTAATACAAGGAGTCAAAGATTCACCAGGATTTATGCATTGAAGATGAACAGTCCAGTCATTCAATGTATCCAGTTAATTAGACCAAGTAGCAACTTTTCAAGTTGAACAGCAAAAGGACAAGCATTAAACTATACCTGCTTCAAAAACAGAGCAGCAGTGATGGCACCACCTTGACGACCACCTGTGTTGACCATATCAGCCACTCCTGATTTCATGGACTCCCAGTAACTATCTTCTAATGGCATCCTCCAAAGTTTCTCTCCACTAGCCTCTGCTGCGGCCAAAACCTCTTTGGCCAGCGCATCATTTGGTGTAAAGACACCTGACAGAAAGAAGAGTTCAGTCACCAGGTCTAACAAATGATGAAACAGAGTCTCCACAACAAAAGACAGCAAATATACAACAACCAACTGAAAATACGAAAAATTGAGCTTTTCTTTCCATCTGATTATACAAAGATGCACACATTTTAAAAGCAAATATGATACCAAAACTCTTTAACTCTTTCTGGTGAATTATACAGAAAAGTGACTCATAAAATGACGACAAAATAAAATAGTACCCATATCAATTTATTCCCATGACAGAAAGAGCATGATCACTTTACCTGCTATTGAAGGACCCAAAGCAACTACACATGCTCCGGTTAATGTTGCCAAATCAATTATCTGCCACAAATGTTTCAATCTAGGTGTCAGCATAACTCATATACTTCACATGACAAAAGAGTTCATCAAAATTCATTTCTAGTCATCGAGAAAAAAAGAGAGATTTGAATAGCTGGCTTATGGTCCTAGAACAGTTGCATAAGCTTTGATAGTTCGATTTAGTTGTTTTTGCCTTGTGACACTCTTATAGGCACTAGGCATTCAGGATTTACTTAATTTATGCTTGGCAAGGAAATGTCAAGCCCAAGGGCATTGCGACATTGAAGGCTCATAGTCTTTTCTGAGCCAGGTCCATGATGTACACAAACTAAACTTTCCAGGATTTCCTCTTTATGTACCCCATTCATTTCAGGTTTGGGAGCGCATGGCAGCTACCATCATTCTTTGATAAGCTGAATAATTCACATAATTTCCAGTTTGCCATAAACGAAAAGGCAGTTGCTAGGACAGAAGATTGTCTCTGCAAAAAGGTAGCTCTGGCATAAATTGACAAACGCAGCAATCTCATTTATTCGAAAATCAAGCCATTTAGGTTCACATGCAAAGCAGTACTATGCTTTTGGTAATACCAAACTAATGTCTAAAGCACACGCTATCGCGATGAGGCACTAGGCCCTGAAGGCATAGTATGGAGGAGGCGAGGCTTTCTTTTTATCTCGGGCTTAGCTGGTTCCGCGATACTTCCCACAATTGGTTATTTCCCAACCGATTCCTCAAAAGTTTAGATACTATAAAATCCTCGGAAGACCAAGAAAAAGATCAAAAAGGGAAAATTAGAAAGGAGACCAAAAAAGTTGTGGAACTAAATAATCTTCCATTTTACAATTATGTGCCTCACTTTGAGGTGCGAGGCTCCGAGACCTGATTGTCTAGGTGCACCTGACCACTGATAAAGTAAGACTATGTAAGATGAGGTAGTTAGATTTGATGACCCAGCCAACCAAACGATAACATTGAGTTTTTATTGATCAACATTTAAGGTTCGACAATATTTCTAGGTTCGGCAGTATACATTTGAGTATTTGACAATAAAAATAGGGGTTCAAGTCAATCCATGACCCGATTTTTTCAGACAACTCAATGACATTTTGAGAAAAACAAAAACTTTTTTTTTTTTATCATAGGAAATAGCTTTTCTATTTAGCAGACCGACCGAGGGGGGAGGGGGCGACACCCAATAAAAAATATATGGCAAGAACCCATTTTATAAAAATGAAAGGGAAAAAAAAGAGCCTAAAATCTGCCATGGGAAATTCTATGCACAACGAAAAGACAAGACAGACACTACTTTGGAAGTCGCTCTAAGCTCTGTATGGGAGCCTCCAAAAGAAGACTTCACTTCCTCACGAGAGCCTAAAATCTGCCATGGGAAATTCTATGCACAACGAAAAGACAAGACAGACACTACTTTGGAAGT
>CAAKMY010052251.1:0-17384 GCA_901111285.1 Corrigiola litoralis
CCCCACCCCCATCACCTCTCGAACAGCACCTTCTCCATCCCGCCACCACCACAACAACCCTATAATCATAAGACACAGTCCACAACCCACCGCATCTCACCACCACCAACAAACACCCCAATCCCATCTCAAACTACTGACCCCCCCCCCCTCAAACTCAACGAACCAAAACTTGAATGTGGAGAGTTCACAATTTATCTAAGGGGTGGGGGAGGCTTCGAATGGGGCAAGGGAATGTTAGGATGGGAGGGGCGGGTTGGTGACAAGGAGGTGTTTTCCGATGTTGGGGTGGTTGCAGGTGGGATGGATGGTTGTCAGTGGTGTTTGGGTCTAGGAGAGGAGGGAGATGTAAAGATGAAGTAACAAGGAGATGTGTGAGGAAGAAAGTGGAGTAATAGAGGCGCAAATGACGTTAGTGCCCATGTATTTCTTATTATTTTCGGAATTGCTTGCAGAATAATTGGAGAGAATCTATACAAATTAGGCATCTATGCTTAATTAGACGGAATTCTAACGGAAAGTTAGCCAGGTGCATTTTTGTAACTAAACTGTAAAGGTTGGATTATTTATATGTATTTTTGAAGGTGAGATTAATTTCGTAAGGTCGGTCAAAGGTTGGATTATTATCATCAATTTTTCCATTTTTTTATCATATTGGTTAATCGAATTCCACAATTTGTGATTCCCTTTGAACCATAGGAGTAAGAGAGACTATGATCTCAAAAAAAATTCAAACATAGCTTAATAACTTTTATGAATAATTAAGAGAATTAAGAAAAATAAATTGATACAATATGAGGACTTGACTTCATTTAATAAGATATGGTATGTGATACTTTAAGAATTGGCCTATTAGCCTTCTAAATATGGATAATTCTTCGTAGCTTTAAGTATGTCATATTGTTTAATCTAATTCCTCAAATTGCATGTGACTCCCTTTTAACTATAAGAAAGATTATGAATCTTAAATACTTTTCAAAACATTAGTTGAATAGTTTTTATGAATAAGTAAAAGAATTGAGCAACATAAGTTGATAAAATATGAGGACTTGACATCATTTAAAAAGATGTGTCATGTGATACTTTAAGAATTGGCCTATCATCCTTTTAAATATGGGTGATTCTTTAATAGCTATGCCTTTGAGATAACCAAACATTCCTCAACACAACCCTTAGACATGGTTACGAGATAATTAATGAGTGAATATGAAAAGGAGGCAGAAGCAAGAAGACATAACTCTAATAAACGTTCAGAAAAAGTACCTTTGAAATGAAATCTTGGTCGTCCGTTAAATCGACTAATATAATTTCACCAAAAAGATATAATCAAGAACTTAAATTTCAAATAATTTAAATGTTAAGAACCATATATTTAAAAGCACATTAATCATTTTCATTTTATTTGGAATAATTTTTCTTTTTCTTTTCAATTATGTATACATTCTTTCATTATACTATTTGTATGTTTAGTTGTATGGTTATATATGCATGTGTAAGATATTTAGTTATGTATAGTTATTTAATGGTACAATTTATTGATTATTCATTATAGAAAATCTGTCAAGCTTTAGGAGGAGTGTTGCGCCAGGACGAGTTGTATAGCTTCCCTCCTCCACGCCTGGATCTTTAACAATATTGGTCCTCCTAGTAATTCTACCACTTCTACCTTGCCTAGTGATTTTGCTATTACGTTGTGGTGGGTGGAAATGGCGCAATGCCAGAATCTTTAATTGGGAGGGATGTTGATATTCCTGACAATACCTCCATGCTTATCCGAAGAATAATGGACGAATCTCGTGCAGCCTTTAACGTACGGTACATATACTGTCTTCTTAACATCCGTAGACCTCCTTAATCCAATGAGGTTTACGTTTGGGTCTCCCCTCCCCCTGGCTGGTACAATCTAAACACTGATGGGGCAGCAAAGTCTAACCCAAAAGTTGTGGGAGGTGGAGGACTCATCCGTGCCAGTAAGCAAGACAACCCGACCTTGCGGAGAGTCGAATTCTTAGTAGCTAGTGACTAAACACTGACTAAACACTTTATTTGTCCTCAAAGTTCAACATACGAAAACCAATCATAATAAAACAATATTCAATATCGGAAGTCTTTAAATAGCAAAATACTACAAGAATGAAAACTCTCGAAAATCGTTTACAAACTTCAATCCAAAAACAACAAAATCCTTTAAATTAAAATTCCAACATAAAACAAAGTTCATATAAGAGTTCTTGGCATATACTGCTACTTCAAAACATCATAGTGTCCCCACATGCCCTCCAATGCAAGTAGTCATCAAACACGATATTTGCATGCAGTTGTACTACAAAACCTATGCGAAGTAGAGGTTACAAAGGGGTAGCGACCAGAAACATCAATAGTCAAACAGAGTAAGCAAATAAATTATGGAAAATTCACGTGGTACCCCTATGGTTTGACATTAATTGCACATGGTACCCACAAAATTAAGTTTCCGCACATGGTACCCCTAAGGTTAGTTTTTTGCCGCACACGGTACCCTTATGCTAACAGATATTAACTTTTCGCCGTTAGTTGCTGATGTGACACGTCATTTGAAAAACAATTTAACCGCATGGCACCCCTGAGGTATGCCTGTTCTGCACAAGGTACCTTAGAGGTTTGTCTGTTCTTCACCTCGTACCCCAAAGGTTTGTCTGCTCTCCACCTGGTACCCTTTAGATCGAATTGCACATGTATGTTTTAGTGTAACTCCTTTTTTTAAAATGTGCCATTTGATAGGAAAATAAATGGTTTTTTTTTAGACAATTTGGCCTTTGATAGGTCAGTAAATGGTATTTTTGGATGATTTGACCTTTGATCAACCTATAAATGAGGTATTATTGAACATTTGGCTTTTAAAAAAACATGTTTATAGGCTTTTTAAGACATTGCATGTAAGTGGCTTGTAAATGCTGCTATTTTGAAAAGTGATATGTAGTGACTTCTGATGTAATGCTTAATTACATACATACTTGGAATATAAACATTCTTTTTGTAAGAACTATGAATGTAATGCTGCAAAATTGCAGAATCTTGTCATTTTATTCATAGTTTTAGACATTACATAACTTATTCTAATTTTGATAGACTTCATTGAGATCGTAGTTAATAGATAAAGTGGTTGTTGAAATTCGCAACGTCAAAGATAAAACTAGCCGTTATTTTCAAAATTGGGTATGACATGCGGAACAAGCAAAGCTGAGGGGTACCATGTGCAGAACAAGCAAACCTCAGGGGTACCATGTGCGAAAACAGTTAAAAATTTTTCCAAAGGCCGGGCCACGTTAGAAATTGACGACGAAAATTTAACGTATGTTAGTAGAGGGGTACCACATGCGGTAAAAGGTTAACCTCAGGGATGTCATGTGCGGAAACGTAATTTCATGGATTTTACGTGCATAATGTCAAGGCAGTTCAACTATACATAAAGTGATAGACAGTTCTATAATAGTTCAAGTACTAAAGCGAATAAAGTTCAATAATCAATCAAATGTTGTTAAAGTTTGAGTGCAAGTTCAAGTTACGATCAAACTATATTAATTCGATCAATAACAACTCATGTTGAGTTGTTTGAAAAGGCTTCTTAGCTTGTGAGTGTATGTGAAGAAAATGGTATATTTGAAAAACATTTGTTATATTCTCACATTTGAAAACTATTGAACATGATGAAAGCTACTTGAACCAAATGCATAAGCTTTACTCCTTACGAAAAAATGATATTTATTTGGCTATTCGGTATTACTGAAAGAGCTTCAAAATCAAGATAGGTAGAAATAGATGTCTCTAATTAACAAAAACAAGCCATTGAGTGAAATGACAGTCAATATTATATCATTTGCGAATGGATATAATATCCATTATACCTCAACTAATCCTCATGACTTCTTAACATAATCTTGAAATTTAGTCGAAATCACTATCAGTTAGTTTATGAACCAAACAATGTTGGTAAGTAGCCAAAAGGCAGCGAGTGGGTTGCTGCGTCTTTAATATTTCTAGACTTTGATATATGAGGAATCACTAATCATCTTTTTGTTTCCACGTGTAAGGAGTTGTTGGATCTTTTCTCTTTCCCCCCCCCCCCCCCCTCTCTTTGGCTCTTCTAAACAAAGTCCTTAGAAGTGTTTTGGAAACGGGAGTTCATATATAATTGAAGCTCATCTAAATGAGTGTGAAAAATTCAATAATGCCTCGAGGTCAACGATGGACGAAACTGATTACAGACGAAACTGCTGAAGTTTGCTGTCTTACTAATATATATACTTAGTTTATGCACACATCATTGACGGTATATGAGTACGAAGGTCTAGGTGTTCATTTAGTTATTCTATAGTTTCAATGGAAAATAATTTTCAATCATAGGTTTGGTTACTGATTTGGTAATTATGTAATCATATTGATTATCAAAATTTCTCTATTTTCATGGATAAAATGATACCTAAACATGTGATATGATGACTACCAAATTAGTAACCATACAATGAGTCTCTCTATCGCCTCCCTCAATCAACCGGTGGCGGTTAATGTGCTGTTGAGAACAAATTTTGTTTATAAAGTCTTTCTCAATAAAATGCATCATAAAATTCTTCAATTTTAGATAACATTTTCAAAAAATTATTTTACTAACTTATTTTCACCTTTAGTATGATTGTTATTTCCTAATATGGAAGTATAAAACACAATTTCTAGTCACCGATTGTTTAAGGGAATTTTGAGTTAAGACTAATAAATACATAGTAGAATAAGACAAATTCAATAAACAAGGACTTCGTTTATGTAACGGACTCTTAAGTTCTTGATAGGAGTAAATTTGATGAAAATAATTCGATTATTTATATTACATTCATACCAATTTGTTCATGAGATAATGTAACTATTGATTTTCGAAATTATTGGATACTGAATTCTAACATGTAGTATACTAGTATATATAGTTACTTTAAAGTGGCAAAAATTAGTATACAGGCAAAATTACGTGATTAACTCAATTTAAGTTTCTTAATAATGGGAAGATAGTAAAGAGGACATTGCTTTGGGATTGAGGGATCAAAAGTTAGTTGATGATCAAAAAGCTCTTTCATACAATACTAGCAACATGAGCAAAGTTCACTTGTACTCGGTTCATAACCTCCTTTTACATAAGCGGAAATTGGAAAGGAAAGTAAAGAGAAGACTGCAATGCAAAATATTTGGTTCTTTCAGTTGGGGGAAAGGTGAAAGAAAAGACTTTACTTCTACTGGTAAGCAACTACCAAAGAGGTGTCAAATTATGAACAACAGAACAAGTGAAGATATCAAACTCAAAAGACAAAAAAAAGGGGTAGGCGAAGAACTTAGTGTCAAATTATGAACAAGTGAAGAGATCAAACTCAAAAGACAAAGAAAAGGGTAGGCGAAAAACTTACTAATTGTGAAGAGATAATGAGGACTAGGGGACCAAGACAACCTTCTTTGCCCCACGTTGTAGGACCGAAGTTCATTGATGCTTATACAATTGGGTCCCCTTTATCTTTGAAATGTAGGTTTTCTTGATTCGTATATAAAGAATGTGTATATGGCTATATGCCAATGTGGCTACCTCATCCTCTTAGATGGAATTAATTTGATGGGCATGATGGCTAATGCAAATTGACAACATAATCTCAGGAAGATTCTCATCTGTTTGTGTATTTATATCATCAGATATCAGCCTTTCGTACTGTGTCATGCGTTTACATTTTCGAACAAGCGCATGAATGCGAAGTGGGAGAAGATTCACAACCATCGTTATTCGTCAATGGACAACAAAAGAATATAGTCGGGTCCCCCTATATAAGGCTGACTAGGCAACCTCATCAGTTGATTAATTGTATCATCTACTCACAATTCTTATCATTGAAGCAAGTGTTACAAGATTCTATCCACAAATGACAATTGCATTATTGGTGAGAAATTCATGATATCGAATTAAAGATAGAGGATGCAATTTGTTCTTCTTGACGTTTTGTTCTTCAAATGACATGATCTTATTATCAATTTAGAAAGTAAAAGAAGTTGCTTTATTTATTTGAAGATGCTTAGTAATTGAGTATTTTTTTTTTTTTTTGGAATAACCTGGGAACCCACAACCGCTACCTTCGGTGCGCTCTGGATGGATAAACCCCCCGGGTATGCGCAATAGTTTGCAAACTACACACAAAAGATATATAATACTCCGTATAGTGAATCTAATATTTTTTGTGCTTCTCCATATGTGCCTATGTGGTTCTCCTAGTTCTACTTTTGAGTTCGACATTTGTTTCCGTTCCGAGTTCATCTCTCCTTAGAGTACTACTTCTGCATATGTGCTTATCGGGTGATTCTTTAGTGGCTATATTAAAAATGTGGCCATGGCAATCACATTTAATATGAACCATTCATTTTCAAGTATAAATCTCAACCCTTGAAAGTTTGACCATGAAAATAAAGAGTAATACCGCATCTCCTTCACTACCTTCCTTGTCATTTTCTTAGCAAAGCTCTTTGGGAATGGGGGAGGAAGGTGGAGCCGGCGGAAGGAGGGCTGACGCCGACGGGATAAGGTGGGGCTGGGTACCACCGGGGAGAGTGGGACAGTAATGGGCGGTGAGGGAGGAGGCAGGATTGGGTGCTAACGGAAGCGCCGACGAAGGGTGGGTTTGGGCGCCGATGGGGGGAGGGTGGGGCTGGTTTTTTGTCGTGGGAGGGTGGGGCTGGTGGTGTCGGAGGAGATGGGGTTTGGGAGTGGTGGTAGGGAAGGAGGAGGAAGAAGGGAGTGAAGGAGGAGTATTTTTTTATTTTTTAGTGGTCAACTTATTTAATGTTTTAGATTGGATTCTTTGAATCAATGCTCCGGATTCGTTTTTAGTAGTCGCCACATTTTTTATGTAGTCATTGTAGAATTTGCCGCTTAGGTAGAGTTCTACTAGTTTGCCACTTGAAATTACATATATAACCTTTTTTCTATTATGATCCACCTATATATGTGTCAAGATGGATAATCAAAAATTTCTCAGTTTGCAAATGGGATGCACCACTATCCAATCTCGTACAACTTTAATCCAAAAATAAATACTGCAATTTTATTGATATAAAGTATGTACTCGGTATACACTATATACAGTAGCTAGTGCGTAGCATACTACGGTGAGAAGGACTCCGAAATTTCTCGAATTCAAAGCTCACCATGTCCATAGATGATGATGATGTTACCATGGGTCACGCTGAGAAGGACTACATACGATATTTCTCGAATTCAAAGCCTCACCATGAAAAAAAAGACTCACCATGGATAGATGATGATCTAGTAAGTAGTAACGATGGGTGAACCCTTTTTTTTTTTTTTTGTGTGTGACAAAGCTTGGGTGGACCCTTCAATTAGCTTCGTGATTATCTTCACAATATCATACTGTGTGTTAATAAGTGGTGGTATGTGATCTTATGTAGAAAATCTAAAGGCTTCTATGGATTTTGTATACCTTAATGTAGATGTTGACGTACTAGGTACATAAATTGAGAAATTAGGAGGAGGCTAATACAAGCCCTTGAAGAGTGTTAGACAACTTGCATGTGGTACGTAATTTGACTCGTGACAAAGGCTTTGACCATTCTGTAATACTTTTGTCTAATGAAGGCTAAGTATCTCATTTACTCAATTTCAAAGCAACACAGTTGAGATACAAACTCAAGTCGAGAAATAAAGAAGAAAAGGACTTACTTATAACGAAACCACGAACTCAAATAGTGTAAGGTTTTTTTGAAAAGTACCCAAAAACAAATCCGTGAGGGCTTAGGCTCAAAGCGGACAAATTATCATTTATAAATAGGACTTTATGAAAAGTAAGATTGGTCCAATAATTAAAAGTTTAATTTATTTAAGATTATCCTAAATTCGAGTTCTCATAGCCCGCTCCCCATAATATTCACTGCTCCAATATAAAAAAAAAAAAGGACTTCCTTCGTTCTCGGTAATGAGTGTCATGATTTTCTTTTTTCATTGCCTCGGAGAATTGGTCTTACATGTTCATGAACCACGGTAGTCGGTAGATACTTTCTTCTATATTCTTCTTCATATTCTATTATTTTCTAAACCTAAGAAAGGTTTGTGTAAAATGTTCACATATTATTTGGGATTACCACCATGGACACTCGAAGAGGTGATCCACATTAGTAACTTAGTAGAAATGGATTGCAAAAATTAAGATATAACCTTAATAGATTATGAAGTATCTTTTATCATAAATTGATTTTTACGTTAACTCTCACCTAATATGTGTATATGGTCTACCTTCAAGTTCAAGACACGAGTCTATAGCAAGCTTTGCTAAGTAAAATGAGAGTTATATTTAATAAAGTGGAATGAAAGTATAATGTTCGACTATGTTTATTTTTATTTAACAACATGGGCTTTCCATAAAGAAGCGTTCATTTTAATAGGACTTGATGTATTATGAGTTATTTTGAACAATTTGAATATTCTCATTTTTTAAGAATTAAAGGGAGTTTTATTTACCCAATAAGGGAATAAAAACTCCTAACCACTTCCAAAAAAGTACTTTATTCTGACCGAATTGCAACTTAAGTTCTAACTTTTTCACCAAAAATCCTACAATTCCTTTATGACCAGCAATAACAACACATCTCAGTCTCTTCTTGCTCCATTGCTTACCCTTAAAACATCTATTGATCCACAATAACTCACAATGCAAACAAACAAGATCTTTGACAATTCCCAGCCATCTCAGACCAGATTTCCAGAGTTGAACAGAAAACTAACAGTAAAGAAACATATGCTGCATAGACTCTGAATCATTGTGACAGCGAGCACACCTACTAATCGAGATGTCCACTTTGATAATACTTAGAATAAACATATTTCCTACCATATTTATAAGCAAACTCTTGAGCCAAAAGGGTATTATCAAATATATTTCAGTCTTGAATAAAAATTGCTTACTCCTTGCTCACAACGATAGGCATAACAAACTACATTCTATTTTCAGATATCTCTAATAGTCTCATGTTGTTACAATCAAATTTGTTTAAAATTGGGAGAGGGTTCCCATTATTTGGATATATCGTCTCATATTAACAAGAGATGGAGTCAATCACTATATTCCAACAATTACAAATATCGTATCTCCTAGTTGAGAGCTTTAAGTTTCTATATCGACCGATATCTACGTGCGTTTGTAATAATGTTCAAAAACATTTGAGCACTTTCATTTTCACTTTGTGATAAAAGACAACCTAAATATAACATCGAAACTGATTTTGTTTCCACAATTACATTTCTTTACCTAAGAAATGACCAACTTGAATCGAAATAGAGTCAATTGACTAAGTCATTTTTTCTAATACAAAATACCACATTTTATCTGAATCGAAAGCGAATATTTAACCTCATAACTAGATAAAGAGGAGGTTTACCATTCATGCTAACCTTAATTTTAGCCAAAATTATTGAGTTAGAAGAGCTAAGTTAACTTCATTTTTCTCAAGAAAAAAAAAAGGACAAACGATGAAATCAAGTGCACATAAGAGGAGTATAAATGAGTAGAACTTTTTTAATTGTAGTAAAAGGAAGAAGCTTATGTTATGTGTCCCCGAAATGTGACTTTAACTGCTCGGAAATATAGCCCATTATGTTGAGTGCCAAATTGGGCGCCGAACTTTAAATATGCTTCAAGTTAAAAAAACTTCTTTTATAATTTTTGGATAATTTTAGTTAAAGTGAAAGAAAACAAAAAGTGAGCAGATATAGTGGATTAAGCCAGAAAACACTTTCCGTGTCAGAGAGGTTCAAAGGCAGATAAAAGGGTCCCACGCAAAAAAAAAAACCAATGTTTAAATTGAGCTGCTTCACCCTCCCAATTCGCAACATTCCTCTTCTTCCCTTCATTCTCTTCATTAGCTCACCTCAAAAGCAGGGAAAAAAACTATGGTTTTTGCATAACAAGAAAAAGAACACATAGAAGGCAATACCATATTGTGTACATTATCCATTTCTGCTGAGAAAGCCTTTTAAAAAGTGCGCAAAATATAGACAAAAGTGTAGGCAATGTGGACAACAAAAATGCGGGGAGACAAAAACAACATGATCATGCTGTTTGTGTTCGGTTTAATGTGTGTTTCATTAGCTTCTGCCAATGTTTGGTACGATAGTAAAGCTATAACAATCAATAACCAGAGGAGGATCCTCCTTTCTGGGTCCATTCACTACCCTAGAAGCACCCCTGAGGTATTTCTTGCATATCCATATTAGGATGTAATTCTTGGTAATATTTATGTGTATCAACGTACTACCGGCTACTACGATGTTATCTCACTATGAGACGTCTCATATATTTTACATTACGTATTGTATGATCATTTGATGCTTATGATGTTGTGTACAAAGCATTTTGTATTATTTGTTTTAGGAAGTGTGAATGATCAAAAGATGATTTGCTGAAATATTTGATTGGTGGTTGTAGATGTGGCCTGATCTTATACAGAAAGCGAAAGATGGAGGATTGGATGTCATTCAAACTTACGTTTTCTGGAATGGGCATGAGCCTACTCCTGGCAAGGTACTGCGAAATCCACTTCTTTTTAAGCTATCTTATTTTGTTTTGTATGGTTCATTTTCATTTACTAAAGATGGACGTTTTCGTTTATGTGTTGCAGTATTATTTTGAGGGGAGATATGATTTGATAAAGTTTATTAAGGTAGTGCAGCAAGCTGGACTTTACGTTCACCTCAGAATTGGGCCCTTTGTTTGCGCAGAGTGGAACTTTGGGTAAGGAGGAATTTGCTAATTCTAATTTTAGTATATACTTCGTATCAACTATGCAAACTTTGTGATTAAGGAATTAAGATATACTTTAGTGGTTAGGAGTGTTGTCTCGTAATTAAATGAAAGGTTAATAGTGCGATTCTTCATTCTTGTCCTTCATATACTGTAAAAAACAAAAGAATTTATGATTACTGCTACAAGTAGTACACAGTAAAAGTGCATGGTTCTTTTCTTTAGTCTAGTTTTCACTTAACACATCTTTCTGTTGATTTTTTATGAGTTGATAATTTGATATATTTTTGCTCTGTTTCATATGCAGGGGTTTTCCTGTGTGGCTCAAGTATGTTCCTGGCATTGAATTTAGAACTGATAATGGACCCTTCAAAGTGAGTTACACATACATACCCCTATAGTTTACTTGTTTTCTTTTGGTTCTTTTAAGAAGTTTACCAATACTGGTTCAATCATGTTATATTCAAACTCACGTCTTAGCCACCAACTGGTTGATTAAAATTTGTTGCAGAATTAGTTTTTGATGTATTGATATATTTTCTACCATGAAGGAAAAAATGCAAACATTCACGACCAAGATTGTTGACATGATGAAGACTGAAAAGTTGTTCCACTGGCAAGGAGGTCCAATTATATTGTCTCAGGTTAGTAACAAGGGACTATTATAATTTTTCCACGTAAAGCAGTGGTAAACCGTATCGAAGAGGTCTAACAATGTTTTAGTAATCAGAACTTGGGAGTATACTGTTCTATTCAAGAGAGTGAAGGTTCAATTCTAATTTGCGTATTCCCTACTCCTTCCAAATCAAAAAGAATCTGTAAACTGTCTCTTAACTGATATAGTAGTTGCGTAAGGGCAACAATAATATAAGCAGTGTAACATCCCCCCACTAAGACGCACCTACTGCTTACTGGCTACGTACTACAGGATACAAATTTCCTCTTGATATAGATGTGATCATAATTATTTTAGTTGTACCATGGTGCTGTTGGATATTGACTACATCAGATATCTCGGAAAGTTTAGGTCAAACTTTTAACTAATTTTTTCAACTGTTCTGAATTTTTGTTATTGACCATATGACAGATAGAAAATGAGTATGGACCAGTTGAGTGGGATATAGGTGCACCAGGAAAAGCGTACACTAAATGGGCGGCTCAAATGGCTCAAAGTCTAAATGCCGGTGTACCCTGGATCATGTGTAAGCAAGATGATGCCCCTGATCCTATTGTAAGTGGAATTTGTGTTTCTTTTACGATTTGGCTTCCCTTTTGATGTCATTTTCCATGCATGTCTCTGCTGACGAGGACTCTTCACTATCGTTTTCCTTTGAGAAATAATTTATTATTTGCAAACCAAACAAACAAAAGAAAAAAAATATTTAATGAAATAGAGTAGTTAGTAGTAAGTAGTTAGTACAAGTCCTATAGTATATTATTGTTGGGGTGGCTCCTAGTTCCCACTTATTTTCTTCTGTCATGTTATTTAGTTTGGCGTTTATTAGGACTAGGTTCATAATACAGTACTATACTACTAATTACTTAATTAGGTACCAGTTCACAATAATAAAAGTTCATATTTCATGATGAAGTTGTTTTTGATCATAGTAAAGCTTTTAGTTACCAAGTCATAATAAGTGAACCAAAAGGTCAGTAGAGGGGTTGGTCTTGAAATGATTTCACCAACTTTCTGGTGTTCCAAACATCTAACGCTTGCATTTGGTAGTCTTTTATCATACACCATCAGTCCATCAATTAATTTGAGCTGAAAAACATTATCAGTTCACTTAGTCTTTTATCAAACACCATCAACTAAGTTCAACTGAAAAACATAACCACTTCACTAACCAATTTTTGGCACCTGACTGTGACAGATTAACACCTGCAATGGTTTCTACTGTGAAAACTTTGTCCCTAACTCCAAGTCCAAACCAAAGATGTGGACAGAAAATTGGACTGGCTGGTATGTCATATAATTACATCATCCATTCTCATTATTTACGGTCTTGTACTTACATTTTAAATCTGGACAAATTTCTGAAATCACAACTTTCTTAACTTTGTCAAGGTATACACAATTTGGTGGAGCTGTACCGTATAGACCTGCAGAAGATGTTGCATTTTCAGTAGTAAGGTTCATACAAAATGGCGGTTCTTTTGTTAACTATTACATGGTAATTAACCAATCACTATGTCACTATGAGGACAATATTTTTTTGTCTTGTCTAAAAGGTAAGAATCCTTATTTATCTGAACTTTGCTTGTCCCCTTGCTTGTTTGTCTCAGTTTCATGGAGGAACTAACTTTGGAACAACGGCTGGTCGTTTTGTTGCTACAAGTTATGATTATGATGCTCCACTAGATGAATATGGTAATGAAATAGAACATAATGTCTTTCATTTGTAGCAGTGTACGTGGATTCATCATTAGTAGCTAGTATGACTAACTAATATTTCAACATTTATGTTGTATAGGTCTGCCAAGGGAGCCAAAATACACTCACCTTAAGAATCTGCACAAAGCCATCAAGATGTGTGAATCTGCTCTGGTCTCTTCTGATGCAAAGGTGACTAGCCTCGGGAGCAATCAAGAGGTAATTCTAATCTTCATTGTCACATATTTCCTGACTGCAACCAGTTGCTGCAGCAAGCTTGGATCATTCTGATTGTTAATGCTGATTAAACCAATAAAACACCTACAGGCTCATGTCTACAGCTCAAACTCAGGGAGCTGTGCGGCATTTTTGGCAAACTATGATCCTAAATGGAGTGTGAAAGTCACCTATAGTGGCGTGCAGTATGAGCTTCCTCCTTGGTCCATCAGCATCCTTCCTGATTGCAAGAGAGAAGTTTACAACACTGCAAGGGTAAGTGAAACATCAAATTAATATCCTGTCAGACAGCTAACTGCTAAGATATCTGGAGTTGTTTTGTTTCCAATATATATTTCAGTTATTATGTTTACTTCACCCTCAAATTTAGGCATCTTTTTCCTATGAATCATCTTGCAGGTTTTAGCTCCACAATACCATGCAAAGATGACACCCGTTAGTAGTTTCTCTTGGCAATCATACATTGATGAAACCCCCACAGCTGATGACGATAGTACTTTCTCAGCAAGTGCGTTGTATGAACAAGGAAATGTGACTAGAGATAACTCTGACTACTTGTGGTATATGACAGAGTATGTCATCCTCCATGCTATCAAAATTGCCATACATTTTGATGCTTTCTATTTTCTGAGGTGATAACTTACTAAAAAGTAAATATTGTTCTTGTTTGTACATTTCAGTGTCAACATTGGTGCTAATGAAAATGAACCAGTTCTCACAGTTATGTCTGCTGGACATGCTTTGCATGTGTTTGTCAATGGCGAACTTCAAGGTTGATTAAAATCCTATGATACTTCCCAGCACCTTCCATGTCCTCAATTTATTTACTTACACATTAGAAATTTCTCGTGTTCCAGGCTCTGCTTATGGATCATTAGCGAAACCACAGTTGACATTCAGCCAAAACGTGAAGACGAGAGTTGGTATAAACAAGATCTCTTTACTAAGTGTTGCAGTTGGACTTGCGGTTAGTTCCTACTACATCGATATCTTTTCCTCCATATATGTCAGTTGTAGCAGCAGAAACCTACCTTCTTGTGTATGACAGTGTCCAATTCATACAGAATGTCGGCACACACTTTGAGACATATAATGAAGGAGTTCTTGGCCCGGTTACACTAGGCACAAGAGACTTGACAAGGCAGAAATGGTCTTACAAGGTTTGTTTTCTCCAAGTTTGCCAGTTTTTCACTCTTTTACTGATCAAACGTGCATTTTGTTTTGCTGTTAACAAAGGCTAACATTATATTGGGAATATATAATCAGTTTTTATTTATTTAATTTGTTCCTTTGAGCAGGTTGGAATGAAGGGTGAAAATCTCGGTTTACATACTGTCAGTGGAAGTTCTTCTGTAGAGTGGGGAGCACCAGCCCAGAAGCAGGCCCTTATATGGTACAAGGTGAAGATTTTGACTACTCTATGTAAAACAGAAATGTTCTTCCTTATCTGTACCCAAAATTTGAGGAAAAAGCTTTGCCTGCTTTTGGAAGAGCAATTTCTAACTTCAAATCCACATCTGTAGACTACTTTCAATGCACCAGCAGGAAATGATCCATTGGCTTTAGACATGAGCAGCATGGGTAAAGGGCAAATGTGGATTAATGGTCAAAGCATTGGTCGTCATTGGCCTGCAAATAAAGCCAGAGGCCACTGTGGGCAGTGTAATTACGCCGGAACATTCACCGAGACTAAATGCCTAAGCGACTGTGGACAGCCTTCTCAGAGATGGTAAGAACTATCTCTTTTTATCTCTATGCCTCTGTCTCCTACTTGCATAAGCAAGACCTTGTGACTAACATCTTCGTATGTCAGGTACCATGTTCCACGTTCATGGTTGCAACCGAGTGGCAATCTACTGGTTGTTTTTGAGGAGTGGGGGGGTGATCCGAGGGGGATTTCTTTGGTGAAAAGAACAGCTTATTGACTGCATGATTTGCAGTCATATTTGTGATTCGCTAGGTTGCTTATAGCAACATGGTATATATTGTCTTTTGCCTTTTATCGCCAAATGATAGGCATCATTGGTTGCAAAGCAACCAAGAGGCCGGTATATATATGCTCCTGGTCTGACAACTATGAGAGCAATTGATCAAAGCCGAATGTGATAGTGTTGAAGATAACTGGCGAGAAGCTTGTATTGGTTCATAAATAAGATACAGGACGGGAGATATAGCTTCCCTATTGTAAAAAGTATTAGGTGCTTGAATTACAATAGAAAAGCTCTTGTAAGTATGATAGGTGGAAGCTGTGTGTATAAGATATTCTGAATATAATTCCTGGAAATGGAATTACTGTGATGATAAATTGTCATTTGTACTGATCTGAAATAAGAAATACATCGTTCAGTATAAACAGGTTGTTCACCTCTCTTCCATAATAAACCCATGATTATATTGGAGGTTGCTATAGATCGTCCTAAAAAATGCTAATGATAGTCCTCACTCATTGTCTTCAGTTTTCTCTACACTCTCATACGTCCCTCCTCCCTCGTGACTCTTTCCATGCACCCACTTGTCCTTCCTCACTCATTCTCACGACCCATTACTATCTTCAATCATGATCAACGTCTGATCCCGGCAAAACCAACAAGAGTAAGTCGCTTGTGTTCGTGCTTTTTATCTTCAACCGTATATAGTTTACGGGGAATAAAACAAGTCAGATTCTGTGACTAGATGTGTACTCCTCCTGGACTAAACTATTTGGCCTAGGAAACTGGCTTAGTTTAAACACGTCTCAGTCAAGGAAGTGCCTAATTTATAACCAGTCTTGTCCCATGCCATTTCCAGTTGCTGACACGTCTATGTAGGACCCAAATTCTTGGTCGCGGGACCTTCAGGAACAATGTCGAACTATAAGAGTTGCCACTAAACTTTTTCAGGGAATTTAGAACCTGTTATTTAACAATGCTTCGATGATAATGTGGATAATTTATGATCAAGTTGATCAAACACGTCTCATGCATAACGGTTTCATTGAGGGGTCGAATATGGAGAATCAAGATTAAGTGAATCCCAACTCCTAACCTACTACTCAAATAATCTCTTAAGCCCAAATGTGTATCTCGTATCACAAGTGCCATTAAATAGGCAAACATAACCAATATTTACTCTAAAACGCCCGCAAGGCAAGATTGCAGTTTGTGATGCAAAAGTTACGAGTAGGAAGGTGTTAGACACCCTAAATTGCCCTTTCGGTCTTAACAGAGCATTTTAAGCTAACATAAACATTTTTGTCGTGTATTTCATATAACAATTTTTATGTGAGGCTGTTATATAGTGATTCAAATGTAAAAAAAAAAAAAAAAAAGTATCGAGCATAGACATTACAACCAAGCATGCATAATCCCTTGTGCACACCTATAATATACCATTTAAACCATCATAAATTCATAAATAACAAAAAAAAAAAAAACATACATGAAATCACAAGTTAGTTATATACAAGGATTTTTTGTTTAAAAATACCTTTTATATCTCGGTTTTTGTTTGATGGTACCTTTATAAAAAAAACTGCCCAAAAGTACCTTTAAGTCACCCTTTTTTTGTTCAAAAGTATTGACTCATGGAATCCGTCCATTTCGTTATAAATTTCTTTATATTCGGCCCTAGCCTTACCCAAAAGTATCGACTCATGGAATTAACCCCTCCTCTTATTCCTGCCATAACTCTTTGCATGTCCATGACATTTCCTCCACCACACTCCCTACTCTCTCTGCCATAGTTATCTCCCTCGCTCTGCCACACTCCTCTCTCACAAGCACTCTGGAAGATTTCCATTAAAGGTACAACTTTATTTTCTCTTTCTTTCCCATCATCTTGTTGTTAGTTACTCCCTCCGTCCTCTAAAGATTGACAAATTTTCCATTATAGTCCGTCCACAAAAATCGTTAAGGTTAAGAAGCTAAAAATACATCATTAATTAACTTTTCATATTAACATCTTTTTTTGTTAACTCATCAATTTCT
>CAAKMY010052252.1:0-14083 GCA_901111285.1 Corrigiola litoralis
TTGAATTTTTGTTCATAGCTATGATCATCTGTCTACGGGATATTTAGTGTGTAGTGTTAGTTGTTTGTAATGTGTCAGATGTCTTGGGTATATGATTTTCATCTTCTAGAATAGTTCTCAAACAGGCATTTATACCGTTGGCTTATGTTTAGCTGTTTTCCAAACAATGTATTAAATCTGTATTTTTTCAGTAAGTGCCTTTATGGTGTCTGAAAGAATTGCTGTACGCATCTATTTTAACTTGCCTAAACTTTGTATTTGGTTCCATTGGACACTCGTTTGTGTATGGTGTTTAATATTGATCTTCTGGCATCTTTGGGATCCATTCAAAATGTATATAGGTTATACTGGTGAGATATTTACTAAATATCCTGAAATATGCACCATGATATATTGATTACATATGAACATCTTGCTGTCAAAGAACTAGTATAATTCATTGTGATGCATAAAATTGTTATGTTTCCACTTCTGCTAGCTTGCTTACATCTGGTCTTCAAGTTGTATGATGTACCGGAATCTAATCTCTTACTATTTTTCTATCAAGGTTCTGAGCTATGATGGATTACATTCTGCTGATTCTTTGGCAGTAACAGCAGCCGGAATAGCAGTGTATGTTTGATAAGTCTTCTCCTTACATTGGTACCAGATAGTCTATAGGCTCTCTAATGGATTTTATGTGGAACCTGTAAATCATTGTTTATCACTGCATATGCAGAGCTCTGTCAGAATTACCACATACAAAGCCAATTGCTGGAGTTCGTGTTGGTCTGGTTGATGGGAATTTTGTTGTGAACCCTACAACCAAGCAAATGGAAGAATCAGAGTTGGATCTACTACTAGCTGGCACAGACAGTGCTATCTTGATGATAGAGGTATGTTTGGCATCCTTTCAGTCACTTTCAGAATTTATATCAGCACTTGCTATATTCCAGAGAGACAAACTTGTTCTTTTGTTTTCTTTTTGGAAAAAGTTGCAGTTTTATTTTTACATAGAAACATAATTTGTTTGAATCTTTCAGGGTTATTGCAATTTCCTTCCCGAAGAAAAGTTGCTACAAGCTGTAGAAGTTGGGCAGGTAGTTTTTGCTATTATCTATTATGCCCTTGTGATAAATTTAAGTGCCAATTTAATAGTAGTACAATCTGTTGCACTATATTCCAGTTTCCGTTGTGATGCTGCTTTGTTGCAACGGAAAAGTTTCATCTTTGTCTATAGGATTAATGGACACATTTTTTTTTGTCCTGTTTAGTTCTTCAGATCCAGATGGTTTGAACAATTATGTGAAGATGTTTCAAACAAACTTTTTCCACGCCATTCTTTTGGTGCTGAAATCAAGAAAGAAAACAAAAGAACTCATTTACTTAATCCTTTTTTGTTCTATTATCCTTTGAAAGACTTGACACTCTTATTGGGCTTCCTCCAATTTCACATTTATACATTTGCGGCTTATAATGCTCTGTTGCTTGGGATATGGCTACACAATCACTATGTGTATGTTTCTGGTGTTTTTGGATGGTTTCTGACTTTCTGGGTTAGAGGGGCTTGAGCAGGTGGTGTTTCACTTCCTCTTCATCCCATCCTAATGTACACATGCCAACCCCTTTCGGTCTTTTGCTTATTCTATTCAACTGTATGCCTCAGTCTAGACCAAGAATATTCTGAAATTTTTATCCTTTTAGATTGTGTGGAGAGCTTAAATTATGTGCTTAGTGTTCTTTACGTAATTTTGTTATAGGCTGATATTTGGCCATGACCAGCATCATGGGAACTCAAGTTGACTCTTTCACCATTTTTACTGGTCCAACAGATTTCTGACTTGAATTGGTCTCGGAGGATATCGCTATTCATCATGTTTTATCCTGTGTACAGTAAATTGACCTTTTTAACTGGGATCAATTATTGCAAATCATGATTCGTGTGTTAAGTCTCAGCTTCCAGTCATAACTTATTCCGGATGTTAGGAATTGTAACACCCTTACACTTTTGAACTTTGGATACTTTTCTACTGGGCTGGTAATCAACATGGGTTAAGTCTCAGCTTCGGGTCATAACAGGGTGTTACAAATCGTTAAACACTTACAGCTTTGGGTACTTTTTTGGGGATTAGTTTATAGATTTCAAGTGAAATCGGTTCTCTCTCATGGATCTTCTTCTAAACTTCTGTAGTTAGTATTTTCTTTTTTGGTGCTTTTGAGTAGTGGGGCATTTGAAAACCTTTTCAGTGTTCCCATTTAAATTTAAGTAGTGGATGTGTCCTTTATTAAACTTAGAAGTATCTTTAATTGTTGTTGTTGTAGTTGCTATTACCATTGATTCTTTTTTTTTTTTTTTTTTGGGGGGGGCAAGCTGTGTCCCAGAACATCAGTCAGTCCCTTTGTAGCTGCAGTATGCGGTACCAAGTGTATGGACTGATGGGCCTCCAGTCTCCAGATACACGTATATTTTATTACTTACAATTTTTCTTGCCTAAAAAATTCAACTTCAGGAAGCAGTGAAGGCAATTTGCAAGGAAGTGGAGGCTTTAGTTAACGAGTGTGGGAAACCTAAAATGGTTGATGCAATAAAATTGCCACCTCCAGAGCTCTATAAGCATGTTCAGGTATGTAAAATTGAAATATCTGAGTTTCATTTTCTTATACTTTTGTAAGGAGTGGCATCTCCTCTTTTATTGGTTGGTATGTCATAAATACTATTCGATGGGGAATTTGTCTAAGAAATATTACTCTATATTCTTGCCTGCTCACTATGATACCGTTCCTTTTTTTTGTTTTTTACTTAATACAATATGATAGTATGAATGAATAAGAAATTTAAGATCATCAAATGATGTATCAATCTACTTTCTGTGAATCACATGATTCTAGGTTGTGACCTAGAATATTACAACATGTTGCATCATGATTTCAAGTTTTTGATACAGCTGATATGTGCAATTATGTTAATCGAATAATCGCTGATGTGCTGCCAAGTGCCAACTAAAGTAGGATGCAAGGAGGGAAAGATCCTTTCTTTTAAGAGAATAGCAAGCAAAATGAGTCTTCAAGTTGGTGACGAATCAGCTGGCTACCATCATATTCGTGTCCTGAGGCCCTTCACCTTTGGGATCTGAGTCTAACCTTGTTCAAGATTTTCTGGAGTCTCATGACAGCTCAGCTTAATATATTTAGTGGCTTGGGCGGATGGTGGCTTCCGGTGTTTGACTTTCAATAATGTGCAATTATGTTGGTGGAGATGGGAGGGAACGGGTGGTTTTGGTATTGATGCTTTTTAGTAAGGAGAATGGATATCTTTCTCTGACGCCTTTACTTTGGAGTCAGGTGCTTAAATGTTTAGGGCGGGTTAGTGGTTTAATGTTTGCAGGCCTCCTTTCTTACATGGGTGACGTTCCTGTCGTTGCTATTTTCTTCATATAGCCTTATAGGAGACTGGATCGTTGGAGAATGAGTTATCTTCCCAGCAAACACTAGAAAAAAATGGAGAAACCTTAATTAACATGTAATCATAGTTGATTCTAGCCTCTCGAGAAACTGTGTGAATAGAGAGTTTTGTGGTTGATCCCTAATACAATGTACCGAGGTAGACTGGCTTGCTTGCTTGTTGACTATGTCAGAGGGAGAACTCTACTTATAACAAAGTTTTGATTTAGCATCACACCGCATTAATTATCTGATAAATTTAAGTCCACAGTGGATAACATGTGACATGTTCAGAAGTGTAATCCTATCTTTGGGGAGTGTGTTAGTGGCATGCTTCCTCTGCTAATTTATTAGTTTATCTAGTATCGAAATCATATTTTAATTTGTCTTTTAAGTTTAGTAATTGGTAATAGGAATTTGTGGTGGCATGATGTGAGTACTTATCCAGTTAACGGAAAGCTATTTACGTTTATATATCTGGAGTCCTTCGCTTTGTTGTGTATCTCGTTGGTTCATACTGTTTTGGCATCTGAAGTTGCTGATAGTAGGAAGGAGACTCACTTATGCATTAGGCAGTGAACTTGACATATTTTGTCAATTTACATAAACTGAACAATAATCCGTTCCCTCCTTTATTTTTGTTTGTTTGTAGGAAATTGCTGGAGATGAACTGGTATGTGCACTGCAAATAAAGAAAAAATTACCGAGAAGGAAAGCACTTGCATCATTGGAAGAGAAAGTTGTGAATATTCTTACCCAGAAGGGCTATGTTGGAAAGAGTGATGCTGTTGTTACTTCTGAGACTTCACCTGATTTGTACGTGGATGAAGATGAAGATGAGGAAGTGGTTGTTGATGGGGAAGTTGATGAAGGTGATGTTCATATTAAGCCAACTCCGAGAATCTTTACTCCCATGGTAAACCTGACTCTTCCAATACAACGTTTAAATATTTTTGTTGATAAATGTCATTCTGTTCCTTTTTTATCATCCCGTGGTTTACACTTTTGAGACTTGAGCTATGTGTGAATCTTCTTAATGGTTATTTGTGATTGCATGCTGAGAAAGTCTTTGACTCAGGTTTACACTATGGCTGATATGAAGCTCCTGATTTCAAAAGGATTTTGGTCTTCAGAAAAATTTGTTAATGATGCTACTTTGGTTCAAGTCCTAGTCAGAATCATCATGAATTAGTATAAGGAACCTAGCCTTAGTCCCAAAATAATCGGGGTTGGCGAACATGAATTAGTATAAGGAGTTAAGGACTCGAGGAGGGGGGGGGGGGAGGTAATACATGTAAAACAACGACCCGCACTCATTGAAAATCATCAACATGGATAGTTGCCCTCCATTTTGCCCTATCCAGTGTCATACTCACAACAACAAGCAAACTCATATCGTTCTCAACCACCCTTATCTATATCATCGTTGATCTACCTCTAGCCCTCTGTACTTGAACATCTCTCCACCCCACACTCATGGGTGCGTCAAGCGTCCTCCTTTTATTTGTCCAAACCACTCTAGTGTGTTCTCTCGAATATTATTTTCAATAAGTGCAATTCTCACTCTCACCCTAATCAATTCATTCCTTATTCGGTTACACTTAATATACCCACACATCAATATAACATAAACATTTCCGCTACATTCATTTTTTAAATGTGGAACTTCGTAGCATTCTAACATTTTTGTACCTTATAAGAACTTATGCCTAATTGTTGTACAGTAGAACTTTCCCTTTGGCACTATTTTGTCCTCTCTCCTCTTTTCGTTGTCCTAAGCTCCTGCTTATGAGGGAGCAAAGAGTTGTAACACATTCACCTCTCGCGAATCGTTTCTTGTTGATATACTCAAAATAGACCGTAAATCTCTTTGGACAATAGCTAAATTTGGCAGCATCACTGCAAGATTAACATACTGAAGGAAGCAACTTGATCACTGTAGTCCCTAATTTCCGTTTTTAAATCGGTATGGAGACGACATTGACATCTTGGAAATGATCTTATCTGAAAAGTATGAAGGAACATTGATCCCCAGTAGGTTCTGAATAACCAAATGAATTATCACCTTCCTCTTAGAGTCATTTCCAATCTAAGTTGATCTACTCTGTTACTTATTAGTTACTATCATCAATTCCATTACTTATTGCTCATTGCTCTTTTTGGTACATTAAAGCAGCTAACGCTGTGGGGGGAGGGGGATATGAGGATTCAAAGCTGGGACAACCCCACCATTAGGCCAACCTTGCTCATTGCTGTTTCTTCTTCTTCTTGATCATTTTTTTTTTTGTATGAAGCCATTTAAAGTTAAAAGTAAATTATAACCTATGGCCTATAGTTATTATGAGTGGTGTAACATACAATTTTCAGGGTCTTGTTGCTCCTAAGAACTTGACTGCTGTTTTTTTGCTTCTGACCTCGTTCTTTGTTTTTGGCTCTCTTGAATTTTTCTTGGTTGGAAGAAAGCTCTCAAATACTGGAGCACCAGATATTTTAAAAAAGCTCATTAAAAGAAAGTCTGATCTGCATAGCTTGTGGTGTTCTTGGTTATTGCTTTTTTTATCTCACTGTTTTAGTATGGTTATTTTGTGCTAGTTTCTTCCTTCTGAAGTGTCAAGCATACATAATGAACCAAGTTTTTGTAGCAGTTGTTCTCTGAAGTTGATGTCAAGCTGGTGTTCAAAGAGGTTACATCAAAGTACCTGCGGAAACGTATTGTTGAGGTATGGACAATTGCACGTGCAGTTTTTCTCTTCATTTTGTTCCTGCTGAGAATAAGTTGTTTTGCAAAGAGACTGTGCTTGAGTGTAGATACCTTCCTCTTTAGCTCCTAAGTGAGAACCGCATATGTTATTTTTTCAACTTTGGTGCATAGCATCTTAGAAACTCCAATCTCCTTCCCTACTGTTTTGTAGATGAGCAATCATTTATATCATGAGGATGGTTTTACTACATCCTTAATTTATACTCCTTTGTTTGCTCCACGTCACGTCCTTGGAAGTACAGGAGTGCTTCCATGTCATGTGTGCTGTAAGAGTCTTAGGAACATGTTGCTTCTACTCCGCTTTTAATATGATTTCATCCAAGAGAAGTTCCCCATCTTCAAAAACACCTAGCTGTTAGAAATTAGAAGTCAATTTATGTCCGTCTTCTTTATAGTGGGAACCATCAATGTGGTGAGTGGTGACTTTTCTTCAGGTTTGAATAAAAAGGTGTAAGTCGTGTCTTAATAATCTATACAATGACTTGTAGCTTATCTTTCCAGGGAGGACAAAGAAGTGATGGGAGATCTCCAGAAGGGATACGTCCTATAAACTCTAAATGTGGATTGCTTCCTAGAGCTCATGGAAGTGCTCTTTTCACACGTGGGGAGACACAGGTTTGGTTGATCCTCTCAATCATCTATTTTAAACATACTTGAGTGTTTCAATCTTTTGGCTACCTCAACCATACTGATTTTATTTCTCAAACCATGTTGTAAATTTGTACAATCTTCTAACTTCAGTTTGACATACATTGAGACAATTGGCTGAGACATGTCAAATTTGTGTTGTTCTTTGCCCCCCTTCCCCCCATTCCCCTGTTTCGTGGGATGTGCTGTCACTGGCATTTGCCTTGCAAGTGGCCGCATGCTCTTTCAGAGCTGACCTGTCGTATCTGCCCATAGCTTAATTCTATGAAACTAAACTATGTATCTGAGTAGACTATATGCATGTTTTACACCTCCTCTCTATCCTTTGTTTATATTAGAAACTTTCTGTAATGGTCTCTTTTGGTCTTCTACTATTTATTAAAAAAAATCATTAATTTGTCTCTTTATTGTCCCAAGAAATCATGCAAGTTGTGTTATTGTACTTACAAAGGCTACTTAGTTTACAGTCTCTGGCAGTTGTGACTCTCGGTGACAAACAAATGGCACAAAGAATAGACAACCTTGAGGGAGACGATGAATTCAAGAGATTTTACCTCCAGGTCAGGCCATTAAAGTATTTATTTTCGTCTTGTAGTTCTCCCATGGTTTCTAGCATGCATGTTCTAGATATTTACATTGGTTGGGTGTTTAAAAATACTTTCGTCTTGTAGTTCTTCCATAGTTGATAGGATGCTTACCCTGGATACCTACATTGGTCCCCTTGGGCCCTTGCAAGCTCGATGATGACTCGAGCTACACTGGGCTATAGTTTCTAGGCTAGGATGCATGTTGTAATACTCTTGGATTGGCTATTCAAGTTTGTTCCTGAATTGTTTCTCTGATTAAATTTTCCTTTTTCTTTGTTAAGAAAATGAAAATATCAATGTAAACCAAGGACAGAGGACAAGGAGTCCGCTTAATTTCAAACATACAGAGTCAATGGGATGTTTTTGAAACTGCCAAGCTATTCAGTCTACCCTTATTTATGATTCGACACCTTTCCAACTACAAGTACCTGTTCTGCCTTACTATCCCCCATCTCTTCACTCTCTGACCTGACCCAATGCCCTACAGCCCTACTTCCAGTTCCAATCTGCGATTTCCCCCTCCTCCTTCTCAGCACACACCGCCTCCACCAATGCCCTCCTATTCACTCCCCTGCATACACCCACTGTCGCTGCCTGCACAGCTCACTACACCAATGCCACCGCATCACCATACCACCAACCACCCTCATCTATATACCATTCATGGTCACTGTCACCATTCCCACTAAGTCATCAATTCGCTTGTACCACCACCACTCTTATTACTAACAAAATCCTCCAGTCCCACGCACCCCAATCCACTGCTGGCACCAACTAAAAGATCACCTCAGCTGTCAACGAACCTCACTGCCCCTCCCTAAACACCACAATTTATGGTATGAAATTTTTGTAGGATCTGCAAATTTAACCTAAAGATTTATAGTGGCATGGTTGAGTCATTACTCTGTGCTCACAACTATTTTCATCCCTGTACAACATTACGAAATTAATATATCATTGTTGGTGATGTAGTGATAATTGGTGTCGAAACTTCAAGATTCAATTTGGTTTTCTTCTTCGGTGCTTGGTTTTGGTTAAATGCTGAAATCTGTGAATGACAAATTTTTAAATTGCAGTACTCATTTCCACCGTCATGTGTTGGAGAAGTTGGACGGGTAGGCGCCCCTAGTAGAAGAGAAATTGGCCATGGAATGCTTGCAGAGAGGGCCCTTGAACTCATCTTACCTTCGGAACATGAGTTTCCGTACACAATACGTGTGGAGAGTAACATCACTGAGAGTAATGGCTCTTCAAGGTTGTTTTTTTTTTTTAAATCTATTTGTGAGGCATAGTAGAAACTTCACCTGAAAACTATTTGTTGAGAATCATTTCTTTGTTCTGCCTTTTGTTTCTTACCAATTGAATCCACACTTCAAATATTTGCTTTCTTAAATTTCATTGTGCTGCTTCACAGCATGGCATCTGTTTGTGGAGGTTGTTTGGCATTACAAGATGCTGGTGTGCCCATAAAGTGTCCTATTGCTGGGATTGCAATGGGAATGGTTTTTGACACAAAAGAATTTGGTGGTGATGGTACTCCACTCATTCTATCAGACATAACTGGATCTGAGGATGCCTCTGGAGATATGGATTTCAAGGTGAAGTCTGAAAGATATAATTATTTGATACTGATTTTCTTTTCGTGATTATTGCACCAGCATGTGTCCTGATGGTATTGTGGCACTAAACTTTTGATGTAGGTTGCTGGAAATGAGGATGGTGTTACAGCATTTCAAATGGACATTAAGGTTCTTTATTGCGTGCATTTATAACTAATAGGACAAATAAAAATGTTTGTGCGCTGAACATTAAGTGGATATATGCTTAAGTGTCGTATGAAGATGATTTTTCCTCCTATTGTTGGCAGGTTGGAGGCATTACTTTACCTGTCATGAAGGAGGCACTTCTTCAAGCAAAACAGGGACGGAAGCTTATTCTTGGTAAAGTTTAAATATTTGTCATTTGGTTGGAGACTTTTTCATTAACTTTTGTGTTCCCGGGCTACATGGATCACTAAGCATAAGCAAACCACTTGAAGGCCCTGAAGTATTTATCATATAAAAGATTCGTAGACTATAAGAAGAGTGCTCAAATTAGGATTGCAAGTTGCAAGTGATGAAATTAATTTCTCTTCGTGTAATCATGTCCCATTGGATGGACCATATCAAGGTTTTCAACTGTTTTTAATGGGATGTAGTTGAATGCCAAATCTTTACTTAAGTTAATAGAACTCCCTATAACATGTTTTTAATTTTTTTTTTTGGTACTTCATCACTTTGTTTATTGTTTTAATTTTCCTTATACAGCTGAGATGTCGAAATGCCTACCACCTCCATCAAAACAGCTTTCTATATATGCTCCATTGATTCATGTCATGAAAGTAAGTTGCCCCTTGCATGCTACTCTGGCTGTTGGCAGTTGTGGGACGCATCATAAGTGTGCCACTTATGCTCACAGGTGAGGCCGGAGAAGGTTAATCTGATTATTGGCAGTGGAGGGAAGACTGTGAGGAGTATCATTGAAGAAGCTGGAGTAGAAGCAATTGACACAGAAGTTGATGGAACAGTGAGGCTCAGTTGTCACTTGCCAACATATTTGTCAAGTTACTTATTTTGCTCGAGGTGCAACTCATTATGCAACTGATTATTCTGCTGTAACTTCTTTCTGCAGGTGAAAATTACTGCTAAGGATTTGGTGAGCCTTGAGAAGTCTAAGATGATGATTGCCAACCTGACAATGGTTCCCACTGTTGGTGATATTTACAGGTCTGTTCTGCAGAGTTAAGCTTCTACTTTGGTGGACTCTTTAAGAAACTCACTTCTCTTAAAATGAGCTTGGATATAACCATGCTAACAAATGTGAAGAACAGTGAAAAGGTTGGATAAAATGTACTATAGTAAGATCGATTGTGACTTTTGACATTGTAAACTAATATGTGAGATAATGCTTTCAGGACAGAGGAAGAATTTCTAGTTGTTACACATTGTGAGAGGGTTTGGGATGTTTGTTCAGTAGAAAACAAAGATGGTTGGGTTGGGGGTAGACAGCGCAGTGGTTTGCTATATGCAATTAATCCATTCTAGTATTTTTTAACTTGTTATAAATATTCTCATGCTCTGGAGCTTAAGAGATGTTACCTCAATTTATCTTTGATTTAGGTTATTTTGGTTAATCTCGGGTGTATTCTCATCACCGCTTTATCTCAAATGAAATTTGTGGTTATCTAGAACTGCTATTAGGACTTGTGATTACAAAACCGGAAAAATTATGATTGAAAGGAAAACCTTGACTTTCTCTATATAATCATGTCTCTAATGTGCAATAATATCATTTCTGCAAGCACTCTACATGATGAGATAATGAGAATGAATCCAGACCCAAGGCACACAAGATGTGATAAGTGAAACTACTTTTCTCAATAACTAGATCATAGCAGGGGGGGGGGTGTTACTGGTTACGTCGTGTCCAAGATAACTGACTTTTTCTTTCTTTTCAGAAATTGTGAGATTAAGTCAATTGCCCCTTATGGAGTTTTTGTCGAGATAGCCCCTGGACGTGAGGTACTATTTCTTGGTGAATTATGGCTTGAGTGACCTGTATACTTTTATCTAGTGTTGCTTGTCTCTTCTTGCACATCATTCTTTGGTATTGGTAAGCATTCTTGCCAACCTTCTGACTTCCTATATGATGAATCTTCTGCTGTACTTTTTGTATAGTTTAATCTTTGTCCCATGATGATTGTATCTGTATTGCACTCTTTCTGATCTCGTACTTAGTTGTCTGTGTGACTTGATATAAGCAAATCAACTAATTTTGTTTCACTAGTTTTCTGTGTTACTTGATATAAGCGAATTAACTAATTTTGTTTCACCATCCCCATATGCGGACAACATGGCCATACTATATTCTCGAGCAATCTGCTCTAACTTCATAGAATACACAAAAGTCCACTATGACAGTCAATGAGTGCTGGAAGAAGCATTTGAGACTTCAAAAACTGTCAATTTTTTTTTACGTGTATGTCTAACAGCAGAAGCTATTACGAGGGGGGATAATGTAATGATAAGTGTTTATTCTCAATGCAGGGCCTTTGCCATATTAGTGAGTTGAGTCCCGGTTATCTCTCAAAAGCAGAAGATGTAAGTGTTGAGTAAATGTCATTGTTGTCATGATCAATATGTTGGATTCATTTGAAGTTCTAAATATACTGCTATTTGTTTGCAGATATTTAAAGTAGGAGATCGATTTGATGTCAAACTAATTGAGGTTTCTTCGCTTCTGGACTTCTCTTACTGTATATGATGCTTCTTTTTTTTTTTTCCTTCTTTTTTTAGTTGTGCATACTCATAATAAAAGGCTCAAATCCATAAAAGGATGTAGCTTGACCATGCATTTAGTATACCTCGTCTTGTGCTACAATTCCAAAGTGCTTCCCTTGTTTGTGACATTTGAGGTGGGATACTCCAAAATAGAATATGGAGCAAAATGGATGGGACGGAAGGAGTATAGAGTAAGGTAAAGAGACAAAGGGCCAGTGACTTAGGGCTGATCTGTTTGCTGGAAAGCGATGGGAGGGAGGAGAAGAGATGGTAGTGATGTGATGGTGTTAAATCAAGGAGCATTGAGGAAGTCAAGGACTGAAATAAGAGAAAAAATCAAGAGAGGGGGGGGGGGGAGTCTGGTTCAGAAAACTCTGGTGAAAGGGCAGATGGGAGATTTAATTAATAAGAAATTATAGAATGGTATTTTAATTTTTTAACTTATCAGATATATCATTTCAATTATTTCAAACAGAAAAAAAGAATTATGGTTCAGTTACTATTACTTGAATTATCTGGGAAATTTACAGCGGTAATCAATTAGTTAAAAATTAAACTGGTTAGTTATGTAATCAGTTAGTTAATTATGTTGGGCTTTGTCTTTCCTTAGAGAATAGGCAACTTAATAAGCTGATTCTTTTCTGGAGTACTTTCATGAAGAATATTTGTTCTTTCTCTCTGTTTTTCCTTGATAAACTGGTTCTCATTGATGATTTATTACATCTAAGCGAGCATGCTCCCTGGGTATGTGTCACCGGTTCATGAAATTTGCAGGTAATCCTAATAGAGCATTTCTCATGCGTATGTGCCACTTTCTGGGAGCATGCTCCCTCCTGCACATAACAGTCTTTTGTTTTTATTCCCTGAGTAAGTGATTAACATTACGTTGACAAATATGTATCTCATCTGTGAAACTGCTCAGCAATGTTTAGAAGTTTGAGATGAACCATGTTCAAGTACTTGAGGCAACAAGATTCAAACAAGTGGCTCAACTTACTTCATCTTTGTTCTTTTCTCAGCCCTTGAGCCTCATTGCTGAGTAAGCTATCTTGTCATTGCAATGTAGGTAAATGAGAAGGGACAGCTTCGCCTAAGCCGTCGTGCTTTAATCCCTGACGCAGATCCATTGGTACCTACCACAAAACAGCGAACAACCGCTGCTCCTAAAGAAAGTTCTGATTCGCAAAATAGTTCTGCGAAGAGTCTTTCTAAAACAGGGAAGGATGGGTCAGCAGAGCAGAAAGTTGAACTGGCAAGGGTTAAAGTCACCACTCCAAAGCCATTTCCAAAAGGCAATTCAGATGGGGAGACTGTTCCTCCAGGGAAATATGTCAGAACGCCTTCTTCTAGAGATGGGCCATCTATCAACAAAGAGAGATCCACAAAGGGCAACAAAGATGCTACTGCTTCCAGTCAAAGTCAAAGTAGCCTAATAAATATGGAGGCCAAGATTGGATAGTTTTCTATTCAGTTGTCAGCAGTTTTCTTCTAAGAAGCCTCTAGGTGACTATCTCTAAGAATCAAAATAGACCATCTTTGTGCTCAACCGCTCAAGCATAACTTAGGTATGGCTTGCACCTCTTCTGCCATCTACATTACGATTCTTCATCACTGACTACTATCTAAAAGTTCTTGCATGTTGGGCCAAGAGTACTGATAAGATTATGCCAGTCTTGAGGGATAAAACTTACAGCTTTCTTTTCAGAAAGACAATATGTAACTATAACTTGGACGTACTTCATAGCTTCATACCGAAATGTGGAAATCCCTGCGCCTGGACAGGCGAACATGTTCTTTGGAAGGATAATTGTACTATTCCTTTGGGTGATTGCGTTAACAAAGAATAACCAGTCACCGAAATTTCAATTCATTTACATTCCCACACCTGTGTTATTCGCTTTTTTTTATTTCTTTTCTTTTTAAAAGAGTGGTTATATTCATTTCTTTCTTTTCTCACAGAACATATGTTGCAGGATAAGAGTCGATAGATGTTGCAGTTTTGGCAGATGGGCGTCGATGTCTCTCTCACTTCAGTGCAAGGAACTTCGCAGCACAACCACTTTGGAAACAGCTTATGGAATGGCATAAACTGAGAACCAGATTTTAAGGCAAATCTTGCACCTGACATTGGTTGAAGTTCAGCGTGCACCGGGTTATTGTCCATAAGCTTCTCTGATTGCCAGAAAGGTAGAAACGCCGAACAGCAAATTTGTTCCTGTTTCTGTTGACTGTACGAGTATGACGTTAATATATTTTTTTTTGTCATCTTTCTTTGCATTTTACTTTATGTATCTTCTAAAAAAAATTTTAATTTTTTCTAATTTTTGTTTTTTTTTTTTTGGGGGGGG